>CALNHX010001618.1:0-214908 GCA_940337035.1 Agriotes lineatus | reverse complement strand
AAACGTACCTGGTAGTTTCTTTCGTGAACTGCCTGAGGATTGTCATGGGCTCAAACGAGTTTGTCGTGACAGTTAAAGATGCCGTTTCTTGTAAATTCAGCTTCGTTAGTTCTTAACACATTGTTTATAAACAAAAGATTTCTACTATGGGCTTCTACCAACCACTCGCAATAGGTAAATCGATGTAGATGGTCCTCCTGAAATAAATTCTAAACTCTTGTTTTGTGATCACTGATAAGCATACAGGCAATCTTCGTATACTAGTTTTTCGATTTTCAGCTACTATTTGTAAAACGTTTTCATCCAAGTTGGGTTTCCCTATTCTTGGTCAACCTCGGTTCATATCATGAGCTGGAATCCTGATTCAAGTTTCTCTTAGTCTTCGATCTGCAGCTCTTATCTCAGTATGAGAGGGATGCTTCATGTTGGGAAAACGTATGGCCTACACTCTTGTTTCCTTGATAGTTTCCTAAAACCCGTATCATGTCTGCATATTGATATGCCGGGTACTCTATGGTACAGGGTTATTCATTATAAATTACCCATCCCTTATCATCGTTATTATTGCCTATAGGAAAAAAGTTTTAAATAAAAGTTGTTTGGTTATGACTGAATTTTATTAAAATGCTATCAAAAGTACAGTAGCGTGCAGATTTCGGGGGATACAAAAAAATTATATATTTTTTTAAATGGGATACCCTGTATATTATAAAATTTTTGGAATGATCTTTCTTTCTTGATTTCAAAAATATGCCATATGTTACCTTATACCGTTTTTGAGTTATTAAACGTCGAATATCTTATTTTGTATATAACAAGTAAATATTTGGACTTTTTCTCCGTCACTGTAAACCATTTTGATTATTTCATATGTCATTTATCAAACATAATAGCTGTAATTTTCATAGCTTACTTTAATAATGTTAACTTTTCCATATTTACAGTAAGTAACTAATGTAACTAAGATATTTGACGTTTAATAATTCAAAAACGGTATAAGGGTAACATATGGTATATTTTTGCAAACAGGAAAAAACGATCATTCCAAAAATTTAATAATATACAGGGTATCCCATTTAAAAAAATATATTATTTTTTAGTATCCCCTGAAATCTAGACGCTACTGTACATTTGAAAGCATTTTAACAAAATTCAGTCATAACCACACAACTTTTATTTAAAACTTTTCTATAGGCAATAATAACAATGATAAGGGGTGGGTAATTTCTAATGAATAACCCTGTAAAAAGAGAAATTACGGTTGCAGCAAATCAAGTGCAAGTGAAATTACAGTCTGTAATTGAATGTTTGTTTCCATTTTTATTTTTTCTTCTATAAATATACATTCTTCTATAAATATACATTTTCTTCTATAAATATACATTGTTTTCATATTTAATTTTTACAAAATTTCTTATCTTTTAACACCATTTCAAAAACGAAATAGGAATACTACGTTAAATAAATTAGTTAATAACTTTTATTTTAAATGTAGTTCCTATTCATAAAATATGCGTTTCACTTAAGTTTTCTTTATAGTTCCTTAAAATTCCAACAAGGAAGCTAAGTTGCACAGGGCAATTTTTTGCAGTTTTGTGTTCATCTTTGATAATGGACAGTGTAAAATATAAATTATATCGAAAAAGCATTATGAAAAAGATTATGTGTCCTGTTACGTGAATTACAAAGCGTTCACTGAACATAAAAAGGCACCATGTCTTTGTATATACAATGAGTCCATAAAGTCTTGCACAAATTTATTTAAAATTCAGATATTTCATTAACGGAAAAACGCTCGAACATGTCAATTAGTATTTTTAGTTACGCATTTTTTAAAGTAAAGAGTTAGTATACAGGTTGTCCCAGGTAAGAGATGTGACGTCATGTAGGTTTTTTAAATGGAACACCCTCTATATTGTACCATTATCGAATTTCACATTGAAAACTGAACACTTTTTGTATAACCAACTATATCTATAAATTCAGCGGTTTTCGAAATATTGACGTTTGAACATTGAAGATTTGAAACATTTACGCAGCTGTAAAAACCAAACGGTTTCAATTAAAGCGAAACGGCTTGCACTTTCGTCTCTCAGTTTTCTATGAGCTATCACTTCATGCCATTTTTTCGATTCAACCAGAAATGTCAATTTTTTCACCGGAAGTTAGAAAAAACCATATCAATGTTTTCAAACGTCAATATTTTGAAAACCGCAAAACTTAGAAATATAGTTGGTTATACAAAAAGCGTTCAGTTTTCAATGTAGAATTCGAAAATGATACAATATAGAGGGCGTCCATTAAAAAAAACTACATGACGTCATATCTCTTACCTGGGACACCCTGTATACTAACTTTTTACTTTAAAAAATGCGCAACTAAAAATACTAATTGACATGTTGGAGCGTTTTTTTTATAATGAAATATCTGAATTTTAAATGAATTTGTGCAAGACTTTATGGACTAGTTGTATAAGTAGAAAGTAGATGGATAGGCAACTCAAATATAATGAAACGTTTCTTATATATACAATTCAGCCATTTTAACGTGGCTCAAGAAATGAGCACACGAAATAGAAACATCGACTAGCTGAGCCACAAAAGTGCGATTGCTGTGAGAAAAATGATATTCCACTTCTCTGATATTAACATTTATATCTCTGAATTATACATTTTTCTAAAGGCATGTATTATAAATAAACATTTCTAATGTACCTACCTTAATATATTTCTTAATAAACCATTAACAATAAATTGTAGTGACTTTTTTCATTATTCAAACAGAGTATGCAGTACACTAATTTTCATTGAACTGAATGAAGACAATGAGGTACGTGGCCGCATATTTAAAAATATCAAGGAGCAAAGAACTTCTGACTGAAAACATTCCAGCGGCAGAGAAATTGGGGCAATGGCTGAGAGCAGCAGTTTTCAACAATTTTATTTCGCGCTGAAGATCACCTCCGAATTCATCATGTGGCATAGCAGGAAACTTCAGCAGGATACCGTAACAAATGTCTGCCGTATTTTGCGCTTCTTCTGATACTTTGCTGCAGGAAACTGTGATAACTGTTCCCAGAACCTGAAAATACGACATTTAATGTGTGCACATGCTAAGCAACGCGATTCTTCAAATTAAATAAAATTATTTTATGTAAAATGTTTCGGCATTTCAAGTGAAGTGTAGGTTTTGCGTTGCTCCAACGCGAACTGAAGAATTAATAAATCAATTACGACGCTGTAAGAACCTTCTATATGATTTCTAAGGTTTTACTTACACAAATTAACACGATGCTGCAAGAGAAAACTGTTTGGAGGAGATTGACCGATTTTTCCTTCGTATCTATTTGTCGATTTGTATTCAGGTTCCCAGTAATATACGTTAAACGGTCACCTAATAAGCTGTCAGATTGTTGTAGTGGTTTGAGAAGCACACTCTACTGCCGAGCTTGAGATCGTGATTTCGAATCTCGGTCCGGGCAGATTTTTTTAAAGTTATCGAAAGATACGCATGTAAATGTCCATCCTTTTTCACCTTTAAATCTCAAATACCACATTATTTGCGCTCTCTGCCCCATTCACATTTTCCGCTAGCGGCAGGTATTAATAAATTGCTGACTCAACTTTAAACCAATTTTCTTCATTCAGGCTCCCCAATAACCAGTTCCCGTCTCCCTTACGTACGAATTAAATGTGTCTTAGGGAGGGAGCGTCCTAAAGAACGCATGGCAAAGGCCGTTCCATCCTAACATTGTGCTGAAGCATAAATAAGTAGTTTGCACCTTCTCATTTTGCTTAATAACTACAATTTCAAAGCAAATTTACTCAAAAATGTTGTATATGGTACAACCTGATAAATAAAATAGAAAAAACGTATGTTTTTAATTAAAAAAGTTAGGTTACCATATGAGAAAACAAGTCCAGTTAAATACTACAGGCTACAGCTTTTAAATCACAAGATAGTGAGAAACCACAAACTAATGTTGGATGACCGGATTATATCAGAAAATTTTACATGGGATCATTTGATAACCAGAGTGCTAAAGAAGTGTACAAAGATAGACAAAATCAGTAACAGTCCAATAGAATATAAAGGAGCTATCAGTCAAAATAACAATGTGCAACTCTGGTTCATACCGGGACTAAAGGAACTAACGAAATGAACAAAGAGAGCATACATAGAATACATGCGAGAAACACAGCAAAGATGGACAAATTAAAGAATAATACTGGAAGAGTATTTCAACACGGTTCGAAAAACGAATAATACTGGGAAAATATTATAAAAATCTATATTCACAAGAAGAAGATGAACATAACACAGTTGATAAAGATAAAGAACACAGTGAAGAGAAACTAATCACAATGAACAACGACAAAATAAGGACTAATAACAAAACTGAAAATTACACAGCTGAAGCAATGATGTGTTCAAATATGGAAGAGGAACCCTAGTACAAAGTCTTACCACCTTACCAGATGATTCAAAAACGTAGTAAAGCAATGGTATATGCCCAGCGAATCGAAATCTCTCATAACCTTTCCCATCTTCAAGAAAAGAGACAAACCTAACTCTGCAAATTAAAGCAGTATAACACTGTCCAACAGTACACTAAAGGCATTTAAAAAACTGATCCTGGAGCAGATGAATAGGGCAATACTCAACAATCACAGAAGCACAATAAGGATTCACAAAAAATTGATCAACCGTTTACGGAATATACGAGTATATCAGACAAATATCAGAGAAATCCTTGAAGTTCCATAGAGCAGCATTCATGTGTTTTGTGGATATGACGAAGGCCATTGACGGGGTCAAGATGCAGAATTTTATTCAAATTCTAAAGAAAATGAGAACAAATAAGAAATGGTAACACATGAACTCCGATATTAACACTTGTAACTTTAACTTTAGCAGCAAATTTTATTGATACCTAAAAAATGTATTTAATTTGTACATCGCTTACTCTATCGTTACATCTATTTGGCGCTCGAACTAGTGATAGCAAATCACGTACCCGCTATGCGCGAAGACATGAAGAAACCACCCCAGCGCCGCCTCCCACTCAATGTATCCAGAGCCGCTGTACCGATAAACTCTCCCAAAGAGTATATAAGAAGACTCCGTAACCATTTTAAGGCAGTTGAGTCCACCGGACCCGACCAGCAGTCCGACTTGCGTCTCTGGACTTTCCTTCCCCAAATTCTCTCCAGACGTTAGAATCTGATAGTGTTTATCTGTCTCCTAACATTTCCACAAAAACCTGACCTAGACGTTAGAATGTAATCGTGTTTATCTGTCTCTTAACACCTCCACTGCAACCTGACCTAGACGTTAGAATGTGATAGTGTTTATCTGTCTCCTAACATGTCCGCCAGAACCCATTCTATGCGGTTAGAATGTCATAGTGCGGATCCGTCTCCTAACGCATTTCCCATGAATTTAACGTCCCACGACCGTAGGCGACGAGAATAATATAATCTATTCATAACCTGATCTGTAGGAATCATTTTGTACGTTCTGCATAAATGCAGCGCGCACAATAAAACCGCATTAATTAATTTACCTGGGGGGTCAGCAATATACGTTCAACGACGTCTTCCTGTAGCCCCGATGGCGAAATAAGCCACTGGAGCCCGAACCTGGAGGTTGTTGCAAAGATCGGAGTTCTCAATTCTATTTGCCCGCTAAAAACGAGCAAATTTGACCGCGCATATTTGCAAAGCACTAAGTGTAAACAAACCGATTATCTCCGAAGCCGTGTTTTGGACATTCGACATACAGGGCCGAAATACATCCTTCACTCCCGGTCAAGTGCTGCCATCACCGATACTTAGGTGCTAAGTGTGTTGTAGTTCACTAGGAAACAAAAGAAACACGTCCCCAGAGAAATTTGTTGTTTTTATTGATATACAATTCAATTACTTAGAACTATCGATTATTTTGTACATATAGTTAAAAATAATATATCGTTGTAAATATATTGTGTTTTCCTGACCATTAACATTTGAGAATTCGTGAATTTTTTTTTGACTGTGCTACTCGAGGTAGAAATATAATAATAACCGGTTTGATCCTATCTGAAATTAATAAAAGTCTTCAACGATCAGAATTAATTACCAGGACTAAAGTTAAATTCGGAAGGAAAAACGTTACACACTCACTGTACATCTTAAATCAGAGTAGAACATCAGTTAACTAATGAAGTATCAGTCAGCATAGACATTCGAGAAGGATATTCTCCAGAACCTTTTATTTAATCTAATTATAAGTAGAATAGTAGCGGCTTCTTCAAAACACAAAGCATATATTAGTAAAGACAACGTCGGACGACGGTAGAAAGCGAAAACGATTTGTAAAGGCTGCTCGCATATTTAGCTAACAGCAAAAACATGTACATTATTATAAATCCTCATAAAATTTAGTGTGTGGTAATTGCCAATGACTTAACAATATATAAGCTAGAATAGACCGAAAAGTGATGGAACCAATCATGGACTTCAACTACCTCGGAGTAGAGATAACTAGCAATGGAAGACTGGAGAAGTAAACCAGAACCCAAACACATAAATCTGCCCCTGTTAAAGGATGCATGAAGCACTTGATCTGGAAAAACAAATATATATCAGCAGACAGTAAAGTAGAAATGTGCTTTGATACTAATTATGACAAATTGCAGAAATGAAAAGAAAACATGGAAAAACGCTACGAGACAGAATACGGAACCAAGAGCTATTCGGGAGAAGCAATCTCTAAAACATAGGAAAACGGATAAGGAAACGAAGAAAGGGCTGGGGAGAAAAGTAGATAACCAAAGCCGGTCCGGGGACAAAACGTGTCACTGCGCAGGTCTTCTGCGCAGGTGTGTGGTGGGGGTTTCTGCGCAGGTATTTGGCGGGAAATTCAAATTCGCGCGCAGGTCGTCTGCGCATCGCGCCGCGCAGGTCGTCTGCGCAGGTGTCGGGCGCCTGCGCAGACATCGCGGGGGTGGGGGGCGTAGTCCTGGTTCGGAACTTAGCTAAACGGGGGCCCCCATGCTGCGCAGGTGTCGGTGTGCAGGGGCCGGGAGCCGGGGGCCGGGGGCGAGGGCCGGGGCCGGGGGCCTGAAGCTGTTTTCAACCCTTCCGAAAATATATTATTATTACAGAAATGAGCACGAAGCGATAAGCTGATAAGAAACCGCAAGAGCTGATAAGGCGAGCGCGAGTAACCGCAAGAACTGATAAGCCTCCGAACTGTACATGATGTGTCATCTAGCGGTAATACGGCGGAATTAATTAATGAAATCAGATATTACGCGCCATCTGTGATCAAGCTCTGAAACCATGTAATACAGAAATTTGTAAAAATAACGACTTTCGTTCGGGCGAATTAACAGACTTAACTATCTTAAGCGCAATTTGGGTTCTTTATTTAGCCCTAAAAAGGGCTGTTTTGTGTGTGTGTGTGTGTGTGTGTGTGTGTGTGTGTGTGCATATGTGTGTGGGTGTCTAATTCTCCTTGCTACACTGGCAACATGAGTGTACAATGGAACCGTCCGGGATGTTATGTACGTCGGGGAAGGCTTCTCGAAGAATTCGAGTTTCCCGACGACATTTTCGATGGTTCCTGGGGCGGCAAAACGGACACGTCCTGTATTGATATGTGTCCATAATCAGGGGTATTGCCCGATGGAGCTGGTGGAACCCCTGTTCATTATTATCGAAGCGACCAACGTAAAAAGGTTTTAGTTGGAACCGGTTCCAACTCGCTTGGTACATGGGACCAGGCTTGATAAGCATAGCCTCCATGTCACAACCGGTTATTTTAATAAACAGAACACAACCACCAGGCCCATCTGGCAACCACACCTGTGTGAATCCAGGATACAAACGCTCAAACTGAGTCCCCACATCAACCCCATCGTCGCCATTGCCAATCACAATATGAGCGGAGCTCAACGAATAGTCCATGTTGTGTGCTCGGAGAACAAGGAACAACTAAACTGTATGTGTTTGTAATAGAATGTCATAAGTTGGTAAACTGTTTATCAACGTGATAGAAACGCCTAATTAGAAGTAGATATCTCACCAAATATCCGCTAACAATTTATCGTGTTGGAAACCATAAACGGAAATCTCAACCGAACATCCTGTTGCAAATATCGCAAAGTAAAACCTAGATAGTACTAATTAACCGAGTATCCTGCTAAAAATATCTAGCAGGAAAACCATAATCTTGTGACTAAACCGAGCATCCTGTTGCTAATATCGCAAAGCAAAACCTAGATAGTACTAATTAACCGAGCATCCTGCTAAAAATATCTCGCAGGAAAACCAGAACCTAGAAAATATATTATTATTACAGAAATGAACACGAAGCGATAAGCCGATAAGAAACCACAAGAATTGATAAGACGAGCGCGCTCGTAACCACAAGAACTGATAAGCGGTAAGCGGTAGGAATACATTTGTATATAAGATGAATATTAATATATGGGAAAACCATTCGTCATCGTAGAGCAGAAGAGATGGCTGGTTTAACGCAACCCGCATCAGCTATGCTGAAATGTGTTGAAAAAATGCATAAAAATATTGTGAATGGTGGTTGTAAACGGAGGGAAGTGGAAATGTTAATAAAACACTGTAAATGTAATACTAAACTATTAAAAAAAGCTATTCGTGCAGAAAATTTAAATATTGGTGAAAAACGTCATCTGGAAACCATATGTGAGCACATGAAGAGATATCAAAAAGTACTATGTAATCTTCACATCAATAAAACGGGTGCGGGAGCGAGAAAACAACCTAGAAGTGCGCGAATAGTGTGGGAGGAGATGGAAAACGCATACAAATGCAGACTTCGGACCGGAGTGATTGTAAATTTAAAACATAAGGATCCCAAACCGTTTTTACAAGATGCATTTTATTTATTCGCTTCACGCATAAAGAATGTGTATAAAAAACAGAAAACCGCTATGAAAGTGAACACAACATTTTGCGGGGAGTTTGTTAAAGAAACCAAGGACAATGTTATAACAGACTTGAAATATTTTAGCACGAAAAACAATGTAATTCTGCAAGAACATGTCGAAAATCGCGCAATCTTAAATCAGTGGTATTTCGATAACGTGCAAGACTCTATTCTGAATCAATTAGAGGAATTTCAAGAACAAGAAAGCGGATGGGCGTTATCGGAGATTATATCGTTAGCTGTAAATATAAATAGCTGTACTGTGTTCCATGCATCTTCGTACATCGAACTACCGCAATATATAAAAAAGAAGCAGGCTTGCATCAACGTGAAAAATGATGATCAGGCCTGTTTTGCGTGGGCAATTGTATCCGCCCTACATCCAGATAATGTCCGAAGCGATAGAGTATCTTCGTATCCTCATTACTCGGATGTGTTGAATTGTGAAGGATTGGACTTCCCAGTGAAGATGACACAAATTCCGAGGTTTGAAAAAAACAATCCAAACATTTCTGTCAATGTGTATGTGTTAAACAGAAACAAATACGGAATTAGTGTGTGCCCCGCGTATCTAACTTCAAACAAGAAACAGAATCCGAAGTAAATTACCACTACTGCTGGATTAAAAATTTAAGTAGGTTAGTAAGCACGCAATTAAGTAAACGTAATCATAAATGTTATATATGCGATATATGTCTGCATTATTTTTATAGTCAGCAAAGGTTAGACGCCCACGAAATTGACTGTAAAAAATTGAATGAATGTAAAATTAATCTCCCTCGGCCGGGCGAAAAACTAACCTTCGCTAATTATAAATATCAACAAACAGTACCATTTATTTTGTATAGCGATATAGAATGCGTATTAAATCCTGTAACTGAAAAGGTTGGGAGTAACACTGTAAAGTATCAAAAACATCAAGCCTGCAGCATAGGTTATTATTTGCAATGTTCATATGATGATTCACTTTCACATTATAAATCATATACGGGTGCGGATTGCATGGAATGGTTCGGTAAAGAATTGTACGAAATTGGGTTAGAGTTAAACAAACATTTCAAGACCGTAGTTCCAATGGAAGAGCTAAATGAATTGCAGGAACGCGAATATCGAGATGCATCTAATTGCTATATTTGCACGAAACCTTTTAAGGATGATGATATCAAGGTAAAAGATCATTGTCATTTCACCGGTAATTATAGAGGTCCGGCACATCAAAGCTGTAATTTAAATTATAAAATCGATCATGTAATACCGGTTGTTTACCATAACCTTAGTGGTTATGGCAGTCATTTCTTGATCAAAGATGTCGTTACAGCCTTTCCGGGTAACATTTATGTTTTGCCTCAGAATAAAGAGAGGTATATTTCTTTCACTAAAACTCACGATGATGCCAGTAGTTTAAAGTTTAGATTTATCGATTCATTTAAATTTATGAATTCTGGATTAGATAAATTGGCTTCATATTTAAAAAAAAAAGATTTCAGAATTCTACAGGCACAAAACATGCAATTAAGCGAACACCAATTATCTCTGTTAACACGTAAAGGTGTATTTCCCTATGATTACATAACTTCCCTTGATGTATTATCAGAAACTAGATTACCGTCAAAAGATAAATTTCACAGTAAGTTAAAAGATGTCCACATTTCAGATAAAGATTATGCACACGCTGTTGAAGTGTGGAACGAGTTTAATTGTCAAACAATTCAAGATTATACCATGTTATATTTAAAAACAGATATTTTGTTGTTGGCCGATATTTTTGAAAACTTTCGTGCGAGTTGCCATAAAACGTACGGATTAGACCCCGCCCACTATTACACATTACCTGGATATACGTGGGACGCCATGTTAAAATATACGCAAATAGAACTAGCACTCATATCCGATATAGATATGCTGTTGTTTATCGAGCGGGGTATACGTGGCGGTATTAGTCAATGTTCGAAGCGATATTCTAAGGCAAACAATAAATATTGTCCAACAGGATACAACCCCACGCAACCCCCAAGGTACATTATGTATTACGACGTGAATAATTTGTACGGATGGGCAATGATGCAGTACCTACCCTACAACAATTTTCGATTTTTAACTCGTACAGAAATGAGCTGTTTTGATGTTAACAGTATCAGCGATGAGTCAGCAAAAGGGTACATTTTAGAAGTAGATATTGAGTATCCAAACGATATCACGCTACACAATCTTCATGCCGATATGCCAATGTGTGCCGAACACTCCGTTCCTCCAAACTCAAAATTGTCAAAACTAATGACAATGTTGAATAAAAAAGAACGATATGTGATTCATTATAGGAATCTGAAACAAGCTATAGCTGCAGGCTTAAATGTTACCAAAGTGCATCGCATACTATCTTTCGATCAAGCTCCATGGTTAAGATCATACATTGAGTTAAACACTCAACTTAGAACAAACGCAAAAAACGAATTTGAGAAAAATCTATTTAAATTAATGAATAACGCTGTTTTCGGTAAAACCATGGAGAATGTTCGTAAACACAAAGTGGTTAAATTAGTAACGCGATGGCATGGAAGATATGGAGCCAATCATTACATATCCCAACCTAATTTCCATAGTAGAACAATATTTAACGAAAATCTTGTAGCCATAGAATTATCAAAGCTTGAAATAATGTTTAAGAAACCGATATATGTGGGTATGTCCATATTAGATATAAGTAAAACCTGTTTATACGATTTTCATTATAATTATATGTTACGTAATTTTAGTTATCAAGATTGTAAGTTGCTGTATTCAGATACGGATAGTCTTTTGTATGAAATAACTTGCGATGATGTTTATGATATTATGAGACGTGACATTCACATGTTTGATACAAGCGATTACCCCAAAGACAATATCTACAGCATTCCATTGGTGAACAAGAAAGTGCCAGGGCTAATGAAAGACGAATGTAACGGTAAAATAATCACAGAATTTATCGGTTTGAGATCGAAAATGTACAGTGTGAGAGTTGAAGGTAAAGACGCTGTTAAAAAGGCTAAAGGTGTCTTGGAAAATGTAGTTAAGAACAAAATTTGTTTCGACGACTATGTAGCATGTTTGTTTGATAACAAGGATGCAGTAAGAAATCAAAATTTAATTAGAGCCAATAGTCACATTGTACATAGTGTAAGTCAAACTAAAGTGGCTCTTACTAGCGCAGATGATAAGAGACACATTTGTGAAAATAAAATAGATACCCTTCCTTGGGGACATTATTCTATAAAAACGTAGGTTTATGTAAAATGTATGCTTTGTTTACAATAAATGTATTAAATGCATTCTGTGTTTTATTTACTTAGGTTTACATGTATTGTGGTGAATAAGCTGAGATGCTAGGTAAGAAAAGAAACACACACACATTTTTATACAGTTTTTATTTTATTTAGCTATCAATACATTTCAAACTATTTCATTCTTATTTATCCATTGATCGTGTGATTTATCCATGCCCAACCAGCGTACATACAGTTGATTGCCACGTTTTCGTAACACCTTTTCAACCAAATATACATCGGCATGTTTGGTTTTCTGCAATTCGCGTTCGTAGAACCCACCAGCTATGGGTTGTCCTCGCATATCTTCGAGTAAATATACAACCGGGTTGGTGATACGAACCTTTGCAATTTTAAATAATTCCGTTGACCAGTTGGGTGTGTAACCTTTCGCGAAAACATTCTTAAATTTGCTTATACGTACTATATCGCCAACTTTTAAATGATGTAAGCCGAAGATCTTTATGTTATTGTAAGCGGTTAATTTTGTATTAGCAGTAACTTCAGAAGGTTTCATTCCAATGGTTCGATGTTTTCTATTGTTATATTCCTGGGTCACATCGGCGAGAATATCAACCCATTTATATTTTCCGCGCAGACTGAATGTCTTATACAAATTGTTCTTCAAAGTTCTAATTGCTCGTTCGGCTATGGACGCTTTCTTAACACTGTACGTGGAGTAATGGTTGATATTAAATTTTGACATTAATTGCGAAAAGTCTCTGTTGTAAAACTCTTTACCCCGATCGGTTTGCAAATTACTGGGTAAGCGACCTTGGGCCTGTTTTAAAATTTGTTTCAGCGATTTAACTATATCGATACCTTTTTTCGATTTAAGAGGTTGGGTCCACACGAATTTCGAATAACAATCAATTACAACTAAAATGTACTTATAACCCTTATTGTCTCTAGCATATGGAATAAATTCGGCTAAATCAGCCTGCCATAAATCATCGAATCCTTTAATTATAACCCGTCTTCTAGGAAAATTTCGTCTCGCTTGTTTATGCAACTCCTCGACGACCTGTTTTTTAGACATTTTTATAGTTCGTAATCTATATCACCCACGTCACCACTCGATATGTTTAATCGTGTTCGCAAAGCAGCGATGTTGTTATTAATAACATCTAATTTTGTAGTTATTTCTTTTATACAGTCATCGACAAAATTTTTGTTTACAGCATCATCACCGTTGACAGGATTAGATAGATTAGCAATACGTTTTCCTTGAGAATCAAAATTTAACCCGTCAATTTTTAAAAATTTGCTATGGGCTATTTCGGTATTTGCATTGCGCTTTGTTAATTCTGTTCTAATCAAGCTCAATGTTTGCATGTGTGTTGTAGTACCAAGTTCACGAATTTTCTCGTCAATATAATCTTTATTAGATGCATCCGTCCCCTCAATGGGGGTTTGTACATTAACTAACCTTTTTAAGTTACAATCATTCTTAGTGATCAAATAATAGTTTAAATTAATGGCGTCGTAACTATCTTTAGGGTTTGCAACATTAGTAATTCTTTGATTTCGTGCATCGAAACATTCTTTGTCAAGCATTAAAACGTTTTGTTTATTAACAGCATCACCACCATCAATCGGATTTGCTACGTTAGTTAACCTCTTTCCTTCTAGATCGAAATCGCCATTATCGGTTAACTTAAATCCTACACCAGGAGGACCGATAACGTGTGAATGATGACGATACTGATGACGTCCGAACTTGTCAATACTCATGATGATTGTCTCGATTTATACCGCCTACACATATTTTTATAGATTAACTAGAAAACGTTTACTTTTCGTGGGATCTTTAATGTAACCGGCTTCGTACAATTCTTCTGCTATGGAAATGATTTCGTTACGATGTCCCGTATGACCGGCTTCTTTTTCAGTCCATTTCACATGCAGATCGTTAATTAATTCGTGTACATCATCCCAGTATCTGAATTCTACAGGTTTTCCTACTTCCTTGAATAGTACGAGTAATGGTGCTGCTGCTGCTGCTGGGTGGATATATCAGAGGTTTTATAATGTTTGTGTATTTAAATGCCTTTGTTCCCATTACTTGACCGTGCGAGTCATTATTTCGCTTATGGGCATTTGTATCCATCAGAATATCTTTATAATTTTTTTGATCCTGCTTGGTGAAAATTTTTTTTGGATCGTTCATAATTAGAAGCTCATATAAACCGGGGGTTCCTTCGTATTCCTTTCCATTAATAACAAGATCTTTACCTCGAATATCGATTAGACTATTACCTATTTTCCATTTATCGTTATGTACATCATAATGCACCCCATAAGTAGTATCCGTAAGGTGTTCTGTATCGCGTATCATTCGCTCCACATACTCTCTGGGTAGCGGATGATATTGTTCAAGAAACGAATCTCCCGCCGATTCATCTAATAAAGTCGAAACATGAGATGGTGTGGGGGCTTCCTTCACTTCATCCTCCTCATCAGGCATTATTTCACCTATAACATCACTCTCCAAGAACTCTGGAGGCGGCGGATTCACTGTTCTTACTGGTGTTGACGTCGCACCTCGTTGTGCCGGTAATGGTAAAGAAGATCGCTTTTTTATTGGTTTTATCTCAGTTTTAACAGCAGTAGTAGGTGACTGTTTTTCTATTTTTATAGCGATATCTTTAAGAGGTTTCGTTACGGGCTTATACATGTCCTCAAATAACTTTTTTGCGGTGGATTTTCCTTTCTGCAGGGAATTATACTTTTCTCGAATACTTTTTCTAAGTTTCACGATTTTTTGTTTTTCTTCCTTTGTTTTGTGATCCATGATGAACCGCTTTTTATACTGCTTTTGGACTGCTTTTGGACTGCTTTGTACTGCTTTTGGACTGCTTTTGGACTGCTTTTGGACTGCTTTGTACTGCTTTTGGACTGCTTTGTACTGCTTTTGGACTGCTTTTGGACTGCTTTTGGACTGCTCTGTACTACTTTTGGACTGCTTTGTACTGCTTTTGGACTGCTTTGTACTGCTTTTGGACTGCTTTGTACTGATTTTGGACTGATATAATCATCCACTATCGAACCGCTTTCTCTAATGAACAGAGCTGTTGTAACCTGATTGGTAATAATTATATGTATATATATGAATCGAATCCTTTACGATATCGACCTCGATCACAGTCTTTGTTTATCACCAGGAAACCGTAAGGTTCTCTCCAGCATTTAGCACACAGTTCACGAAATGTAGCAAAAGACATATCTGTACCAACATGATCATCGTACACGTGATGTAAATTCATTTCATCCTGTTTAAATAGCACCAATAAGTTTGTATTGTCGCGTACTAAATGATTTGGTATGCGAGTGTATGTCTGACAGAGATAGAAACAATCGATTGCATTATGTCGACCCATACTAAAATATTCGCGCATTACATTCTGTTTATCGCATATGATATCATCAAAAATAAAGATAGAATTAGGTTTAGCCTTGTTTGGATGCATAATATCATCGTGTTCATTAAATGTATAATAACCTAATCCCTTTATCGGACGCAATAACACCTCTAAAAATTTATATTTTGGTTGGTGTAACGATTTCGAGTACACGTATACATTTTCAAATTTTAATCCGTTCGGTTCCTGCAATAAGCTCATCATCACGTTTGTTTTACCGCAGTTCGAGGGTCCAGCAATAATACAGCGACATGTGTTTGGCAAAAGTACACCGTGTTTTTTTATGTTATTCACATGACCCAAGTCAAAATTTTTTACCGACAACGTGCTCTTTTGCTTGACAATTTTCATTGTGATATGATTAAGAATTCACCCGGCTACCCCTATTTATAGTCACAAATAAAACTCAGCTTTTTGTATTTTATTTTGTATTTTGTTTAACTAGACATACATGTCAAAGCTTATTATAGTCGTCGTACTTCACCGCTGAAGGGGTTGTATTCCACCACTGTATCGTGAATAATTAGACAGTATGCGACGGTTCCTTGTTCGAATGCGCTTAAAGCCTCCATTTCCAACATGATGTCAACGGTAGAAGTTTTGATGGATTCCTTTTGATTAGAACAGTTCAACACGAATATGGGTGATTTTTTAAAATCGGTGTAGTCGAGTAGCGGTTCGATTCTGTTTTTTCCATAATAACTCTTTTGAAAATCGCAATAACTGCGGTAAGCCAACTGATATTTATTGTTTGCAAAATCGAGATTCCAATTTTCGTAGGGATAACGTTCTGAATTAAGATGTAATTTGAGATTGGTAATATTTGCATGATCAAAATCGGTTGCTTTAGCTTCTTTATTATTCAATTTGTTTTTCTGAAAAGCAACCAAAACGTATCGGGGTTTTTCCAAATGTGTTGATGTCTTAATAGCCCACACATCGGATTTGGCCTGTTTAAGAGCAGGTAAATTATATAATTCCCATTCTCGAAAAGCGACAGTTATCAGAGTGTTTCGGTTAATTTTATTGTATAAATGTAGTTTGGCAGCATCGCTCGGCTCCACATGCAGCACCTTCCACTGAATAGAGGTGAGTTCAATCTTTGCCTTATCGGTATCACCTTGGAAACAGTTTAGATCGTTTCTCGAGCGTATTAGAATCAACTCTTGACGTACATTAACAATAAAACGCTTATAATCCTCAGCAAATCCGGTGAATAATTTCAATGGAACGGAAACGAAAATTTTTTTCTCTTTTGCATTAACCACGAGTACGGTTTGCATAGGTTTATTATCCAGCTGCCACCCGGCCACAGATAATGCGGCACTTTCATTTTTCGTATACGATGTTAAACCTTAAATTGCTGCAGTTATACCTGGCAGTCGACTGGTAAACACCCTTTGACCGTTCAATTCATAGCGTATCTCTTCGAATAAAAAGCATGGGAAATTGTGTGTTAAATCGAACGTTTTTCCATTCTCGGTTTCGGTAATTTTACCTTCGATTACAATGAAACTTTCTCCGATATCGGTTATTAGTTCTTGATTTTGAATTAGAATTCTGATTTCGTCCGAGTTGGCATAGGTGTTTGACCCATATGGCAGATATGTATGATAGTTTAAATTCTCAATGTCTTCCTCGTAATGCGGTTTTTCGAATACGTTTAGTTTGTCTACCGCCATCTTGCACTATTTCCAATCCGATAGAAGTTAGAAATTGTTTTTCTGCACGTGTTAGTTCTCCGGAAGCTGGAGAACGATTAAACTTTGATGTTATACCACCTCCTACTTTATAATTAAAATTTATCCCCATTATCTTTCAATTCTAAGATTACGCTAGCTTGTTCGCCTCCAAAATCTATTAGTTCACCCTTCTGATTCACAAGGCGGATCTCGATGTTATAAATAGTTTCGACATTAACCTCCAAATAAATAGGTGCAGTTGGCACACTTTCCATACGAAACCCAGGCGCCACGGAAATACTAAACCCATATAAGATGTGAGCGGGCAAGTTGTTGCGATAAGAACCCCGTGTGATGTTGCATTCGATGTAGACGTTTGTATGTTTAATTATCTGTATATCCAATTCGGATGTGTGAGTATGGTTAGGTTTGTACTCGATTGGTTTGAATCCTAGCATCCGGCCGATAGAGTCGGTTTTTGAAAAATCTACGGTATACATCGATTTAATTTCACATTTTTGCGTATTATTGTTTGCTCTTAGTACGGTGTTGTCTACGTGTTTTTCTAAATAAGAACTTAATTGGTCGATTTCATATGAACCGTGTGGAATAGCGAGTACATGCTCATGCTGATCTTTGTAATAAAACTTATCGTTGCCGGGGTGGATATTTTTAATCGAATTGCAACCGTAGAATCCCCTTAGAGCAAGCTCATACCTATGTCTAGGATTTAATCTTATCGGTTCGGCATAAGTAGCATACAAAATGTTACCAACACCTTCAACTACCAATAGCACAGACATGACTGTGATGTGTTATCATTTACAATCATTTATATAGAAAATGTAGACAAAGGCGACCACATATCACGGTATTATAGTTCTGCTCTCTAACGTAATTATAATAAATTTTACAATCCCGAAAGTAGTCAACGACCTCCAACGGTGGCGGTAAATTCCCAAAACTGTCATAGTATTTAACTATAGAACCGCGCTTTTTATAACACACCCAGTGCGTACCGGGTCCTTTCCTATTATCTAAATTCACAATTGCACTCTCATTCTTCCAGGGTTTTTTAGGTAACCCATCTCTCATAAAGACACCTCTAAAATGGGGAATATCAACTGCATATCGTTTTAGGTCGCCATCGGTTAATGCTCTTTCGGGTAGTGTTATTAGTTTTTTGATTTGTACGGCTTCAAGTACATTGCCCCTCCTTCATATGGTTTAAGGTACAGAGCACCGCCACCTTTTTTAGTTTTTTTCAAATACAAACCGCTTCCCTTCTTTCCGAGAGCTATAGCTTCCATGGATTGATTGTGACGCGCTGTTTCGTCCAACTGTTTTCTGGCGGCCTTAGCATCATTGACCGCTTTGGCTATACCGGATGCTCCTCCGGCGAGCGCTCCAGCTGCAGATAAACCCGCAAACAAGGGGATCAGAAAAGGTAGAAATCCACCTTGTTTAGGTAGAGGTAACACTCGAGGAATCAAAATGTTACGTTTACCACCAACACTCTTAACAACAGTTTTAGCAACGGCCAGAGCTTTCTTAATTATATTCTTTTTATTACCAATATTCTTTACAGCTTGAATAACTTTTCGTAGAATTCCCCCCTTAAAAGACACTTTTTTATTTTTCTTTGATTTGCAACAGCCCATCCCCAATTTAGTTTTTGCTTTCATCGCTGTTGTTACTGCCCACGCTGCAGCCCGTTCTCCAAACCCCGCGTCTTTCGATTTAACACGCTCCCACGCTCTTTCAGCTAATTCTCTATCGGCCAGATGTCTGCTGCTTAAATCTTTGTTATCTCGATATGCGATGTCATGCAAACGACATGCGGCGTCCAGAGGATTTATACCTTTATCACCTCTAGCGAGTCTTTTCGCTAAACGAGTTCCAGGTCCACAATATTCGTAACCTCCAGGAATGTGTAATTCAACAGGTAGCTTGTTGATGAGATCGTTTACAAAACCCCTCCCACTCACCTTACCTCGCTTACGGTGAACAATCATTTAAGTGACCGATGTCGTTTTCAACTCTATTTATACTTTTTCAGTATCTCACATCTGGCGGTAAGCAAACAAAACAACTATATATTTTTAATACATTTATTTAAACTACATCGTTACAGTACTTAAAATAATAACACGTACACATACATGCCATAAACATACCTAGTAATAGACAAGAAAGAAGAATTATAATAATAAAATAATAATTGTTTTTATTATCTTGGGGAAGCCAAATCCACTCGATGCTAAGTATATCGGTATGATTTTTATTCCAAACCTCCATTCTCCAATCCAAATCTTCTATCAAGCCGTTAATTTGATAACGTATCTTGTAGAACAGGAAATGGTCGGTACGATTTTCGAATTTCTCCAAATTTGCGCGATACACGTAATGTTCATGACCGCCGGAAAAATAATCCATAGTCATCGGCACCCATTTTGATGGCCACAATGATGGTTCATTGTATGCGGGTAGATTTGCACTGTCGTTTCCAAATTCCACATAAATATATGCTCTCGTTGCAGTAACAGGCTTACTTATAATTAATTCCTTCTCGGGAGTAAGGAAACTAAGTATTATTATCGATGTAAGATTCAACATCTTTCACCGATCAGAGTTCAATGTCAACTGTTCAAATTGTTTAAACATCCGCCTTTTCATACAATACAAGTCTAAAATTATTCTTAACCTATTCAAATTAATTTTATGCAACTTTAATCGCGTGCGTAACTGTTCATTTCGGTATTTCATCACACCTAGCATGTCTAACAGCTTCCACAAAACAATCCGGATGCAAATGTAGAATTTCCAAAGCGATGGATATTATATACGAATCGCAGTTTAATTCTTTATTTAACAAGAGAATGGCGTCCTGTATAATCCCTTCGTCGGTGGGCTGTTCTCCGTGTTGTGCAGTTTGCGTTACTAAAGTATTAAAAAATGTATTTATATCGTATGTATTCAATAGATTTAAACGATAAGATATCAAGTCGCGTATTTGAAACAATTTTTTAAAATCAGTTTCCAACAGTCTACACTGACACACGTTGCCACATAGTAGTTCTTTGATTTCATCACAAACACGCCAATTATAATAGAAACACTCGTATTGTTGAAATATTTCAGTTTCTAATTGCAGTAGCTGTTGCCACAGTTGCTTCGTTAAATGTACTGCTTTGTAGCTTTTACGATCATATATATCCATGCATCCAATACACGAAATTCTTAAAATAGGTTGAACGTTAGTTTTTCCAAGGGCAATTTGTCTTATACCAAAGCCAACCTCGATAATTTTTTTATGATCCCATACTTCACTGATAAAGAAATTCGTATTTCCTATCATACAAACACATTCTTCTTCTTCATCTTCTTCTTCTACACATCGGTCTAGCGGATATTCAATAATATCTTCATCATATGATAATAGTGGTTGATTATTGTCTTCTACTTTTTTCCTTTTAGCTTCAGGTTCACCGTTGGTTGTTGTCCATTCAATTTCGATATCGTCATCATCACAAAATATAGGTGACCGTCTTAGTTTTTGTTTTTCGAGAAACACCCTTATACCTTCGTCTATATTATCGGCGGTAGCCCCATTCACACCACACCCAAACATTGTAACTGTTAGAATGTTGAGGCTTTTTACTTGTTTAAAAACCGACACACGTACCGCCAATTGAACTATTACTTCCGGGGCCCCCAATAATTCGAAAAAATCCACAGATTTGTGCTAGTTTTCCATAAGAACCAATGTTAAATTGAAAGAATGCTCCCAAAAGTAACAGTTTCATTGCATGTTGACATCACCATAACTTGTATACGATTTTTTTCACACATTCACGTTCTAATCTCCAATTTTTTAAATACTCCTCGAGGGGCTCCATCACATTGTAATCAAACCAATCCCCGTCTGGGAGTGGTACTGTTGCAAAAGTTTCAAAGTCCGGATGTCCATCCAACGTAACGGTAATAATCATTTGATCGCAACCAAACCATGGAAATAACTCCGAAAATTCCTGGAAATATTTCCCATATTGCTCCCATGTGTCCATGTTACAACCAGACTGTCACGATTTATTCAATAGATTATGATTTATTTTGCTGCTGCACCGTTTTTGTACATTTTTCTTTACATGCTGAAATACTACAGCTCTATGTATACACACATACACGTACCGCCAATTGAACTATTACTTCCGGGGCCCCCAATAATTCGAAAAAACTCACAGATTTGTGCTGGTTTTCCATAAGAATCAATGTTAAATTGAAAGAATGCACCCAAAGTCGCAGTTTCATAGCATTTCTATTTTTTTAAAGACATTAGATTTGATACTAGATTATTGTTGAATTCTGCTCGCTAACTGCATCAACTACTACTACTTGAAATAAAACAAACATTTGACACATTTTGTGCGTTTAATACAAATTATCGATACATACTAACAACATTTTATAATACAACAGTAAATATAGTATGCTACGAAGACTGTTCTTCCTCCATTTCTATAAATTTGTACACTTCGTCCAACTGGTTGCCTAGTCCGAGACCCTCCATCAGGTTTATAAAACGTCTTTTTCCTATTGCGTTGTTTAAAAATAATTCACACACAACTGCACCATTTTCATACAATTTCTGTCTCGTATAGAGCTCGTCGTCGCTAAATCCACAAAACCCCATTCCATACACAACTTCATGGTCGGCATCGAATGCTAAGTCCTCACACAAACCTTGAAGATTTTGTATAGCGCTGCGCACATCTGTTGGTATAGCTCGAGCGGCTTCAGAGTAGCACATCCTCATCTTACCGCTGTTTGTGTTCAAGTAATGACATAATAAACCCTTCAAATTGGCCATGTTACATTTTACAGTAAACTATTTAACCGCTTAGCTGTGGTTACGCTCGCTAAGTCCTTATCAGCTCTTGCGGTTTCTTATCAGTTCTTGCGGTTTGCAGCAGCAGCAGACTTATCAGCTCTTGCGGTTTCTTATCAGTTCTTGCGGTTACTCGCGCTCGCCTTATCAGCTCTTGCAGTTTCTTATCAGCTTATCGCTTCGTGCTCATTTCATTCATATATTTTCGAAAGGGCTGAAAACAGCTTCAGGCCCCCGCCCCCGGCCCCCGCCCCCGGCCCCCGGCTTCCAGCCCCCGGTCCCCGCACCCTGCACCCGCACCCCGGCTCCCGCCCTCTATGTCTGCGCAGGCGCCCCCTTCCCCCACCTGCTCGCGCAGACCTGCGCAGAAACCTGCGCAGACACCTGCGCTGCGCGATGCGCAGACGACCTGCGCGCGAATTTGAATTTCCCGCCAAATACCTGCGCAGAAACCCCCACCACACACCTGCGCAGAAGACCTGCGCAGTGACGCGTTTTGCGCCAGAACCCGCTTTGGTTATCTACTCTAGATCCAGATATTCTTGCATGAATTTCTTGTATTGGATTTCTAGATCTTGGTCTTGTCTCAGCTTCTTTTCCAGATGTAGTAATCTTGCCAATGCCAAGAGTTTTGATTTTCCCATGCTCACTGGAGTTTGCTTAAATGGAATCTTGACTATGTATCTTCCATCCTGGTCTCGCTGCACTGTGTCTGTGAATTTATTCTCACATACCTGGTCGTCTGGGGAAATTTTTCGTTGAGTGGGGACTTCTTCTATGTTCCAGAATTTTTGTAACTGCTCATCTTCTTCGATTTTGGCAACCATGGTGTTGACTTTAATGATTTCGTTATGTTGTCTTCCAATGGTTCCAGATAAGATCCAGCCCAGCTCGGTATTTTGTCTTAAGATGCCATCCTTTGTTTTAGTGATTCCTTCTAGAATTATTTTTGAATATTCTTCGGCTCCTAGAATTATGTCTATGGGGCCAGGTTGGTTGAAGGTTGGATCGGCGATGAAAATATTGCTCCAGGAATTGATATTTATGTTTGGGATAGGGGATGAAGGCATGGCTTTGGTAAGTTTGGGAAGTATTAGTAAATTGACAGGTAGGGAAAAGTTACTTGAAAATCTAGGTGTGATCAAACCTGGGATTTTCCATTTGGCAATTTTTGGCTCGCTGTTCTCAATTCCTGTGATTTCAGCTCGAACCTTGGTCCTGGGTAACCCCAATAATTCGGCTGATGCTTCCGTGATAAACGACCCCTGAGACCCGGGATCTATTAATACTCGTAGTAGATGAGTCATCCCGGATGCTGCCTTTACTTGAACCATTGCTGTGGCAAGTAGAACTTGGCTCTCCTGTGCGCCTAAATTGGCGGTGATGATGTCCGACTTCGGCTTCTTTTCTGGAGCGTTGGAAGTCTTCATAACTGCTGCATGAGCTGACGTCCTCATCTTTTGGGCAGGGAGCGGCCTTGATGGTGGCTGCGCCTTATGAAGCAGTGTATGATGCGGGAAGCGACAGATCCTACAATTAAAATAGGCACGACATGGTATATTTGAATCGTGCCGCAAGCATCGATAGCACAATCGATTGGTTTTTACTGGTTCTAGTTTTTCATGGGTAGGTAGCCTCTGGAATTGGCTACAGTTGTCGATGTAATGATCTCCATGGCACAGCTTGCAATTTAGGGATGCGGAAGCGTAATTCTTCTGTGGTCTTTCCTGCGTGGGCTTTCGAGCTCCATCTATGGATTCTAGAGATTGTAACCGCACTTGCAGGAAAGCCATTAAATGTTGGTGATCCTGGACTTCATTTGGACATTAAAGCGACTGTTCATATAATTTGTTGGTTTCAGGATCCCATTTTCGAGCGATAGCTCTGTTAATCCACGGACCCCAACTGTCCGTGGAGATGCCTAAATTTTTGATTGCCTCCACACATTCCTTGATGGAGTCGTGCAATCTTTTTAACCCTTGGGCTGACTCTTTGGAGAGGACCGGCAGATCGAATATGGTATCTAGCAATTTAGTTAAAATAAGGCGATTATTTTGATACCTTTGTTGCAGCAGATTCCAGGAGGTGTTGTAGTTTGCTTGGGTAACAGCTAGATGCTGGATCAGTCGGCTTAAGATGCGTCTTTAAATATTGCATCTTGATGACATCGTCCATATTCTGGTTGTCATCTACTAATTTAGTGAACAGGTCCTTGAAAGTGGCCCATTCCTCATAATTTCCCTCGTATATGGGAATTTTGACTTGAGGAAGCGAGATGGCTGCTGCTTGCTCGTTCCTTGTCGGCGCTTGCAATAAAATAATTAAATTTCTATACCTGTCTTCCAACGTAGTATATTCAGGACTGAAGTGCATTTGTTCTGAAGCCATGTCGTTTGACATAACTTCTTCGTCCATCTCGACCACACGATCCCATTTTTCTCTTAATTCCCTTGTCGTGATGGCGGGCCTCCCTAATTCTTGTGTTAGTTCGGCGTCGTCCATAGCTTGCTTAAAATTCTGGATCCGAATCTGCAGTTTTCGGATACGAACCTTTTGCTCGGGGTTGGCCACCATTTCCTTTTGCGTTCTGCTTACGGAGGGGTTGGAAATTTCCGTTGATTTTGAACAGCTCTGCAAGTAACTTTTTGCTTCGCCGTATATGGCTTTAATTTGGTCGTAATACCCTGTTTTAAAATAATTATGAGTTGGAATACTTAGCTGCCCCATTTCTGCGTGATTTTTAGTTGCAGTGTTCCAAAGTTCGTCCAGCGTTTTGTTGCGACTGGCGATGTAGGCTTCATTTTTTCGGCTGGCAGGGTCCTTTTTGCTGTTGGAGAATATTTGCTTTATCTTCTGCGCGAGCTCTTCTTGGGCGATAGCTAAGTTGTTGAATTCCTCCATGTTGTTGGCCATTTTCTGGGAACTGGGTGGTTGGCAGATATTGTCTTCTTCTCGGGATGTGTTTTTTCGTTAGTTGAAGACAGATCCGACTCGAAGGACCACGAACAGAATTGCCTGAGAGGCTGCTTCAGGATTCCGTTACTTTGCGCTGATTCTATCCGTCAAGCACGTAAACAAGACTGTGTTTACGTTTTAAACTAATGTAGTCAATGGTACTTGAACGGACGACAGTAAAAACCACCCTTGGAGCACAGCCTCATGCCCCATAAATATTATGGCTTAGAAAGGGTAGTGAATGAATCAAACATTAAATGCAGATTGCTTTTTATTATAAAAATAAACTAGTATTTATACAAAACTAAAATGCTTAACGCAGTAACAATATCAAAGTTCATATATACAGTTTACTAGGACAGAGTGTTTAAATTACAAAACAGCAGATAAGCAATTGTGCAGTTTTTATTTCCTGCTAGAGCGAAGGTCGCCCGTTGAACTTACTACTGTAGGTCGGTATTGTGCATGAAGTGCAGATTTGCATTTTTTTTGGTCTTTAACTCGTCTGATTGCGTAATAACACTGGCTTTTAAATTATGAATAATGTTTCGTAAATTTGGACTGAAATATATAGTTTTAATCTAATTTAAACATATTAAATTTAGTAATTATGAGGCAAAGCTGGTGATTGCAACATTAAATTTTTCTTGCTAATAAATGGGAATTGCATTTAAAAACGTGCAACTGGATTTCGTAAATTTTAGAAAATAAAATTTATGTGTGTTTAAATCAAGTTTAAACATATTGCCAATTTTAGGCCGAAGAAAAAGAAAAGGAAAACTATATTGTTTCTTCCACATTAAGGGTTTTTAGAGGATATTCTTCTACGGCTGACTGGCGTTGTTTGGATTGATGCTTCCTTCGGTTGATCCTTTTCCGAATGTAGTAGAAGGCTCCTATTAGAATAGCCCCTCCCAATAGGCTGCCTGTGATCCCGCTGGATAGATAGGAGTGGTGGCGGATGGTTTTCCAAGTTATGTCCTTTAGGTGCTGCTGGAATTCCAACTGTGAGGTTTGTAGATCCTCGAAGTGGTCTGACTGTTTTAGAACTGGCTCCTCTGCAATTTCTGAAAAGGAGTTGGGTGTTATTGTGTTGGTAAAGTTGATGCTGACGGCCTTGGAATATCCTGCGAGGATCTTGAATTTCTTGCTATGCCTGGGGTTTAACGTATTCTTTGTAGTTTGTATGATGCAGTCTGACGAGATCTGAATCACACCTGTAGTGTTGACAGTGACTTCTTCCCTATTGCCACTACAAATGATAGCTATTCGGGTTGGCTTGTTGACTACGAACATCCAGGTGTTTTCCATGTATAGTTGTTTCCAAATAATGGACTGGATCTGATGTCTTCGTATGCTGCACTGACTAATTTCTGTTCGATGATATATATCATCAATGATGCAATTTGGGTTATTTTCAATTCCTTTCACGACTGTTGGACTGCAGATATACGTGTTTGGAGTAATTTGGAGATTTTCTTTGAATTCCTCATCTGCCTCTTGAAAGTACATTTGTAAGTTGTAATCCACAGAGAAGATCCCTTTTGGTACGTCGATCACCCAGTAGGACCCATTGTTAATTTAGAGAGGAATTGGTGTCACCTTGATTAAGGTATATTCGGTTTTTTCGACTATGATGAAGTATCCTTGGACGTTGATGCATATGTCATCATGTCCGATGTCGACCTTCAGGATTGGAGTCGGTAAAATTTCTAAATTTGGTGAGAGTTTACTGGTTGCATTTGCGAGGATTTGCTTGATTTGGGCAGGTGTTATTAACTCGTAAAAATTACCTTGTTGGAAATGAACGTTCAAAATGTTTGTGTGGTAATTGCACAGTTCACTAATAACATTTGTGGCAACTTGATAGACACTGATGATGTGGATATTTAATCGGTTGGAGTCGGTTGCCTTATACCACTTGTCCATGTTGTTGATCGCCCTGATTCCTTGGTTCAGCTTCTCTTGGAAATGTTCCAGTTTCTGATCGATTCGTTCTTCGGTCTCATTAAATCTTGAAAGTGCTGACAGCAAGAATTTGGATTGTTGACTGTCCATTTTTATTAATTCCTGTTGATTTTTGTCGAGTCTATCAATATCTTGATAGACTTCGTTATTTACTCCGAAAATTGACGTCAGTACAGTCCCAAGCACTCCTCGTTTCTCTCGTCTTGCTATGATATCTTCCATGCCAGTTTTAATCCATTCCATATGCCTTTTTTGTTCCAGAAGATGATGCACCAATGTCTTGCATAACGTGTCTTCGGACAGTTCTTTCGCAGAGTTGCAGAGGTCGTCAAATTTGTTCACCATGTCGGTAACTGTTTCGAAGTCTTCTTCGATCTTCCCTCTCTCGAACTGAATTTCGATCCTGAATGTTCCTCGTTCAATCTTCCCGTGTCCAATATGCTCTACATAGTACCCGCTGTCTGGTTTTTGTATGTTGAATTCTGCCTTACTCAATGTATTTGTGGTAAGGAGAGTAAATATGAGTAGAAGCATTTTCCATTTGGATCGGATAGTTTTCTTTGGTACTGGGAATGATTGTGTGTGGGTGCTGTTGGCCGAAATTTTCTCTTCAAGCTCTGGTTCCTGCGATTCTTCGTTAGTTGGTAATGGAATGATACTGCCTATGGAACGTTTTAATTGATGTCCTCCTGATTTCTGGATGGTTACTACTCGCACTGATCCATCGGTTGCAGGATGAATGTCGGTAACTCTCGCTAAGAGCCATTTACTAGGATTAATGTTTTCTTCTTTGATTAGCACTAGGTCACCAACTTTGATATTCTCCACCGATTTCTTCCATTTGTTTCTTTGCTGTAATCCATGAAGGTAGTCTGAGCTCCATGATTTCCAAAAATCTTGCTTGATTTTTTGGATCAATCTCCAGCGATTTGACAAATTTGTTGATATTGGTGTGCTGATTGGGTCCGGTGGTGAGATTATCTCTCTTCCTATCAGGAAATGGCCTGGTGTCAATGCAGTGGTATCTTCAATATTGTTGCCTTGTGGGCGCAGAGGACGTGAGTTTAAGCAGGCTTCTATTTGGCAAGGCAAAGTCGTTAATTCTTCAAATGTTAGAGTAGCGTTGCCAATGGTTCTCTTCAGATGATGCTTCATTGACTTTACTCCTGCTTCCCATATTCCTCCGAAGTGTGGAGCTACTGGAGGGATAAAGTGCCATTGGGTACCAATGGTGGATAAATTTTCTTGGATAACTGGGCCTTCCATTGCTTGACGGATTTCCTTGTCCAAGACCTTTCTTGCTCCAACGAAATTCGTTCCGTTGTCGCTATAAAAATGTGCACAGCGTCCTCTTCGGGCGATGAACCTCCTGAAGACTGCTAGGAAGCTGTTAGTTGTCATGTCGCTGACGGCTTCTAAGTGTATTGCTTTGGTTGACAGACAGACAAAAACAGCAATGTATCCCTTGGATGAAGAATGCCCTCTTCCTTTAGATGTTCGGATTTGTATTGGACCGGCATAGTCCACTCCGGAATGGAAGAATGGCGGGGTTGAATTGACTCTGGTTGGTGGAAGATTCCCCTTTAATTGCTGGGCTGCCTCTGCCTTGAATCGGATGCATCGAAAGCATTTCTTGATGCTGGAACTGACGGCTTTCTTTGCGTTGATGATCCAATATTTTCTTCGGACATAGGACAGTGTGAGTTGAGTGCCACCGTGTAAGGTGCGTAAATGTGCCTCATAGATTATTAATTTGGAAACATGATTGGAATAAGGAAGGATAATTGGGTGTTTTTCGTGGTAGGATAAGTTGGAATTTTCTAGTCTTCCTCCAACACGTATGATTTCATGTTGATCGATGAATGGATTGAGATTTGCGAGTTTGTTGTTGGAGTCCACACATTTTCTCTTTTGGATTTGAGATCCTGTTGCCTTCAAAATAGGATCATTTCCTTGGACGACCTTGATGAGTGTGAGGATAGTGTCTTCCATTTCTTTAAGTGATAGACACCCTGGTTGAATGGGAAGACGCCTACACTTGTTGATGAATCTTCGGCAGTAGGACACGACTCGTACCATTCTTGTCAGAGACGAGAAGCGATGAATAATCTCGTTCTCGTCTTGATAAACTGTAGCTTGATGCACAGTGTAACTCTTGGCTTCTTCATTAGTTGTGGCGGTGTCTGGTTGACACGGCCATAACTCTTTGTTAATTAACCAGCTTGGTCCATCCCACCATAGTGTATGTTCCTTTAATTTCCCTGGACTAGTACCTCTGGAGATGACGTCTGCAGGATTTTCTTCTGACTTGACGTGGTTCCAATGTTGAGCCGGAATCAGGTGGTTGATTTCGGCTACGCGATTTGCGACGAATGTCTTCCATCTTACTGGATCTCTCTTTATGCATCCTAGTGTGACCATGGAATCGGTCCAGGCGAAGATAGATACCTTAGGAATGTCCAGTGCCGTGATTACCCGTTGTAATAGATTAGAAAGTAGTACTGCTGCGCAGAGTTCTAGTCTGGGTAGGGTTGCCTTTGCTCGAGCTGGTGCCACCTTGGATTTGGCTATTAATAATGATACCTTGGATTGGCCTGATGATGTGATGACTCTGGTGTAGACCACGGCTCCAATAGCTCTTTCGGAGGCGTCACAGAATCCATGCAGTTCCATTTGGGCTTCCTTTTTGGTAAAAAGCCACCTTGGTAAAGTAATTTCTTCTACTGAGTTGAGTTGAGATTTAAATGTTTCCCATTTGCCTTGGATACTTTCTGAGACTGGGTCGTCCCACTTGACATTTTCGAGCCATAGTTCTTGGATGAGCAGTTTAGCAGTGATGATGATGGGTGCTAACCAACCCAAAGGGTCGAAAATTTTAGCGACTTCGGATAATATGCTGCGTTTTGTGGATCCCCACATCCACCTTGAAGCAAAACACGTCTTCATATGGAGACCAGTGAACGCCCAATGACTTCTTTACGCCGTCCTCACTTATTTCGAGGTAGGGTTGCTCCTTCAATTTTTCGGGTAGTTCTTGTATGATGGCTAATTCATTACTGCACCATTTATGTAGGGTAAAACCTCCACGTTTTAATAAGGAAATTAACTGACCTTGCTGCTTGATTGCTTCTTTTAAAGTGTCGGCTCCGGAGAGTACATCGTCCACATAGAAATCTCTCTTCACAACTTCCGCTGCTAATGGAAAGGAAGATTTTTCGTCCTCTGCTAATTGGTGCAAGGTTCGGATGGCCAGATAGGGAGCTGATGCGGTTCCACACGTGACGGTGCATAACCTGTATTCCCTGATTGGCTGTGATTGATCGAATCTCCATAAGATTCGTTGATACTCCTGGTCTTGGCTGTCCATCTTGATTTGTCGGTACATTTTCTCAATGTCCGCAGAGAAGACGACCTTGTGAGTTCTCCATCGGAGTAGAATGTCGACCAGCTCTTGCTGAAGTTTCGGTCCAGCATACATGACTTCGTTTAAGGATTTTCCATAAGATGCTTTGTTCGAAGCGTCGAAGACGACACGGAGCTTCGTTGATGAACTTGCTTCTCGAATTACGCCGTGGTGTGGGATATAATACTTGCCATTGTTTTCTTGTTTTTCTTCTACTTTTTCCATATGTCCTAGATAGTAGATAACCAAAGCGGGTTCTGGCGCAAAACGCGTCACTGCGCAGGTCTTCTGCGCAGGTGTGTGGTGGGGGTTTCTGCGCAGGTATTTGGCGGGAAATTCAAATTCGAGCGCAGGTCGTCTGCGCATCGCGCAGCGCAGGTGTCTGCGCAGGTTTCTGCGCAGGTCTGCGCGAGCAGGTGGGGGAAGGGGGCGCCTGCGCAGACATAGAGGGCGGGAGCCGGGGTGCGGGTGCAGGGTGCGGGGACCGGGGGCTGGAAGCCGGGGGCCGGGGGCGGGGGCCGGGGGCGGGGGCCTGAAGCTGTTTTCAGCCCTTTCGAAAATATATGAATGAAATGAGCACGAAGCGATAAGCTGATAAGAAACCGCAAGAGCTGATAAGGCGAGCGCGAGTAACCGCAAGAACTGATAAGAAACCGCAAGAGCTGATAAGCCTGCTGCTGCTGCAAACCGCAAGAACTGATAAGAAACCGCAAGAGCTGATAAGGACTTAGCGAGCGTAACCACAGATAAGCGGCAAGCAGTACAGGATGTGACATATATCGCCTAATTAGAAGTAGATATCTCACCAAATATCCGCTAACAATTTATCGCGTTGGAAACCATAAACGGAAATCTCAACCGAACATCCTTCTGCAAATATCGCAAAGTAAAACCTAGATAGTACTAATTAACCGAGCATCCTGCTAAAAATATCTCGCAGGAAAACCATAATCTTGTGACTAAACCGAACATCCTGGTGCTAATATCGCAAAGCAAAACCTAGATAGTACTAATTAACCGAGTATCCTGTTGAAAATATCTCGCAGGAAAACCATAATCGAACTAATTATTATTACAGAAATGAACACGAAGTGATAAGCTGATAAGAAACCACAAGAATTGATAAGGCGAGCGCGCTCGTAACCACAAGAACTGATAAGCGGTAAGTGGTAGGAATACATTTGTATATAAGATGAAGATTAATATATGGGAAAACCATTCGTCATCGTAGAGCAGAAGAGATGGCTGGTTTAACGCAACCCGCATCAGCTATGCTGAAATGTGTTGAAAAAATGTATAAAAATATTGTGAAGGGTGGGTGTAAACGGAGGGAAGTGGAAATGTTAATAAAACACTGTAAATGTAATACTAAACTATTAAAAAAAGCAGTTCGGGCGGAAAATTTAAATATTGGTGAAAAACGTCATCTGGAAACTATATGTGGGCACATGAAGAGATATCAAAAAGTACTATGTGATCTTCACATCAATAAAACGGGTGCGGGGGCGAGAAAACAACCTAGAAGTGCGCGAATAGTGTGGGAAGAGATGGAAAACGCATACAAATGCAGACTTCGGACCGGAGTAATAATTAATTTAAAACATAAGGACCCCAAACCCTTTTTACAAGATGCATTTTATTTATTCGCTTCACGCATAAAGAATGTGCATAAGAAACTTCAAACCGCTATGAAAGTGAACACAACATTTTGCGGGGAGTTTGTTAAAGAAACCAAGGACAATGTTATAACAGACTTAAAATATTTTAGCACGAAAAACAATTTAATTCTGCAAGAACATATCGAAAATCGTGCAAACTTAAATCAGTGGTATTTCGATAACGTGCAAGATTCCATTTTGAATCAAATAAGTGAATTTGAAGAACAAGAAAGCGGATGGGCGTTATCGGAGATTATATCGTTAGCTGTAAATATAAACAGTTGTACTATGTTTCATGCATCTTCTTACATTGAACTACCGCAATATATAAAAAAGAAGCATGCGTGTGTCAACGTGAAAAATGATGATAACTTCTGTTTTGCGTGGGCAATTGTATCCGCCCTACATCCGACCAGCATCAGCAGCGATAGAGTATCTTCATACCCCCATTACTCGGATGTGTTAAATTGTGAAGGATTGGACTTCCCAGTGAAGATGACGCAAATTCCGAGGTTTGAAAAAAACAATCCAAACATTTCTGTCAATGTGTATGTGTTAAACAGAAACAAATACGGAATTAGTGTGTGCCCCGCGTATCTAACTTCAGACAAGAAACAGAATCATGTGAACCTGCTTATGTTTACCGACCCCGCAAATATGATGGACACAAATCTCGATGAACTGATGGATGTAGACCCCGACGCTGTAGACCCCGAACCCGAAGTAAATTACCACTACTGCTGGATTAAAGATTTAAGTAGACTTGTAAGTAACCAGTTGGCAAAACGTAAACGTAAATGTTATATATGCGATAGATGTCTGCATTATTTTTATAGTCAGCAAAGGTTAGACGCCCACGAAATTGATTGTAAAAAATTGAACGAGTGTAAAATTAATCTCCCTCGGCCTGGCGAAAAACTAACCTTCGCTAATTATAAATATCAACAAACTGTACCATTTATTCTGTATAGCGATATAGAATGTGTATTAAATCCTGTAACTGAAAAGGTGGGGAGTAACACTGTCAAGTATCAAAAACATCAAGCCTGCAGCATAGGTTATTATTTGCAATGTTCATATGATGATTCACTTTCACATTATAAATCATATACGGGTGCGGATTGCATGGAATGGTTCGGTAAAGAATTGTACGAAATGGGGTTAGAGTTAAACAAACATTTCAAGGCCATAGTTCCAATGGAAGAACTAAATGAATTGCAAGAACGTGAATATCGAGATGCATCTAATTGTTATATTTGCACGAAGCCTTTCGTGGAGGATGATATCAAGGTAAAAGATCATTGTCATTTCACGGGTAATTATAGAGGTCCGGCACATCAAAGCTGTAATTTAAATTATAAAATCGATCATGTAATACCGGTTGTTTACCATAACCTTAGCGGTTATGACAGTCATTTCTTGATAAAAGATGTCGTTACAGCCTTTCCGGGTAACATTTATGTTTTGCCTCAGAATAAAGAGAGGTGTATTTCTTTCACTAAAACTCACGATGATGCCAGTAGTTTAAAATTCAGATTTATCGATTCATTTAAATTTATGAATTCTGGATTAGATAAATTGGCTTCATATTTAAAAAAAGAAGATTTCAAAATTCTACCGGCACAAAACAAAGATCTAAGCGAACACCAATTATCTCTGTTAACACGTAAAGGTGTATTTCCCTACGATTACATAACTTCCCTTGATGTATTATCAGAAACTAGATTGCCGTCAAAAGATAAATTTCACAGTAAGTTAAAAGATGTCCACATTTCAGATAAAGATTATGCACATGCTGTTGAAGTGTGGAACGAGTTTAATTGTCAAACAATTCAAGATTATACAATGCTATATTTAAAAACAGATATTTTGTTGTTGGCTGATATTTTTGAAAAATTTCGCGCGAGTTGTCATAAAACATACGGATTAGACCCCGCCCACTATTACACATTACCCGGATATACCTGGGATGCCATGTTGAAATATACTCAAATAGAACTAGCGCTCATATCCGATATAGATATGCTGTTGTTTATCGAGCGAGGTATACGTGGTGGTATTAGTCAATGTTCGAAACGATATTCTAAAGCAAATAATAAATATTATCCAGCAGGATACAACCCCACGCAACCCCCAAGGTATATCATGTATTACGACGTGAATAATTTGTACGGATGGGCAATGATGCAGTACCTACCATACAACAATTTTCGATTTTTAACTCGTACAGAAATGAGTGGTTTTGATGTTAACAGCATCAGCGATGAGTCGGCAAAAGGATACATTTTAGAAGTAGATATCGAATATCCAAACGATATTACGCTACACAATCTTCATGCCGATATGCCAATGTGTGCCGAACACTCTGTTCCTCCAAACTCAAAATTGCCAAAACTAATGACAATGTTGAATAAAAAAGAACGATATGTGATTCATTATAGGAATCTGAAACAAGCTATAGCTGCAGGCTTAAATGTTACCAAAGTGCATCGCATACTATCTTTCGATCAAGCCCCATGGTTAAAATCATACATTGAGTTAAACACTCAGCTTAGAACCAACGCAAAAAATGAATTTGAGAAAAATCTGTTCAAATTAATGAATAACGCTGTTTTCGGTAAAACCATGGAGAATGTTCGTAAACACAAAGTGGTTAAATTAGTAACGCGATGGCATGGAAGATATGGAGCTAACCACTACATATCCCAACCTAATTTTCACAGTCGAACAATATTTAGCGAAAATCTTGTAGCCATAGAATTATCAAAGCTTGAAATTATGTTTAAGAAACCGATATATGTGGGTATGTCCATATTAGATGTAAGTAAAACCTGTTTATACGATTTTCATTATAATTATATGTTACGTAATTTTAGTTATCAAGATTGTAAGTTGCTGTATTCAGATACCGATAGTCTTTTGTATGAAATAACTTGCGACGATATTTATGATATTATGAGGCGTGACATTCACATGTTTGATACAAGCGATTACCCCAAAGACAATATCTACAGCATTCCATTGGTGAACAAGAAAGTTCCTGGACTTATGAAAGACGAATGTAACGGTAAAATAATCACAGAATTTATCGGTTTGAGATCGAAAATGTACAGTGTGAGGGTTGAAGGTAAAGACGCTGTTAAAAAGGCCAAAGGTGTCTTGGAAAATGTAGTTAAGAACAAAATTTGTTTCGACGACTATGTAGCATGTTTGTTTGATAATAAGGATGCAGTAAGAAATCAAAATTTAATTAGAGCCAATAGCCACATTGTACACAGTGTAAGTCAAACTAAAGTGGCTCTTACTAGCGCAGATGATAAGAGATACATTTGTGAAAATAAAATAGATACCCTTCCTTGGGGACATTATTCTATAAAAACGTAGGTTTATGTAAAATGTATGCTTTGTTTACAATAAACGTATTAAATGCACTCTGTGTTTTATTTACTTAGGTTTACATGTATTGTGGTGAATAAGCTGAGATGCTAGGTAAGAAAAGAAACACACACACATTTTTATACAGTTTTTATTTTATTTAGCTATCAATACATTTCAAACTATTTCATTCTTATTTATCCATTGATCGTGTGATTTATCCATGCCCAACCAGCGCACATACAGTTGATTGCCACGTTTTCGTAACACCTTTTCAACCAAATATACATCGGCATGTTTGGTTTTCTGCAATTCGCGTTCGTAGAACCCACCAGCTATGGGTTGTCCTCGCATATCTTCGAGTAAATATACAACCGGGTTGGTGATACGAACCTTTGCAATTTTAAATAACTCCGTTGACCAGTTGGGTGTGTAACCTTTCGCGAAAACATTCTTAAATTTGCTTATACGTACTATATCGCCGACTTTTAAATGATGTGGGCCGAAGATCTTTATGTTATTGTAAGCGGTTAATTTTGTATTAGCAGTAACTTCAGAAGGTTTCATTCCAATGGTTCGATGTTTTCTATTGTTATATTCCTGGGTCACATCGGCGAGAATATCAATCCATTTATATTTTCCGCGCAGACTGAATGTCTTATACAAATTGTTTTTCAAAGTTCTAATTGCTCGTTCGGCTATGGACGCTTTCTTAACACTGTACGTGGAGTAATGGTGATATTAAGTTTTGACATTAATTGCGAAAAGTCTCTGTTGTAAAACTCTTTACCCTGATCGGTTTGCAAATTACTGGGTAAGCGACCTTGGGCCTGTTTTAAAATTTGTTTCAGAGATTTAACTATATCGACACCTTTTTTCGATTTAAGAGGCTGGGTCCACACGAATTTCGAATAACAATCAATTACAACTAACATGTACTTATAGCCCTTATTGTCTCTAGCATATGGAATAAATTCGGCTAAATCAGCCTGCCATAAATCATCGAATCCTTTAATTATAACCCGTCTTCTAGGAAAATTTCGTCTCGCTTGTTTATGTAACTCCTCAACGACCTGTTTTTTAGACATTTAGTTCGTAATCTATATCACCCACGTCACCACTCGATATGTTTAATCGTGTTCGCAAAGCAGCGATGTTGTTATTAATAACATCTAATTTTGTAGTTATTTCTTTTATACAGCCGTCGACAAAATTTTTGTTTACAGCATCATCACCGTTGACAGGATTAGATAGATTAGCAATACGTTTCCCTTGAGAATCAAAATTTAACCCGTCAATTTTTAAAAATTTGCTATGGGCCATTTCGGTATTTGCATTGCGCTTTGTTAATTCTGTTCTAATCAAGCTCAATGTTTGCATGTGTGTTGTAGTACCAACTTCACGAATTTTCTCGTCAATATAATCTTTATTAGATGCATCCGTCCCCTCAATGGGGATTTGTACATTAACTAACCTTTTTAAGTTACAATCATTCTTAGTGCTCAAATAATAGTTTAAATTAATGGCGTCGTAACTATCTTTAGGATCTGCGACATTAGTAATTCTTTGATTTCGTGCATCGAAACAATCTTTGTCAAGCATTAAAACGTTTTGTTTATTAACAGCATCACTACCATCAATCGGATTTGCTACGTTAGTTAACCTCTTTCCTTCTAGATCGAAATCGCCATTATCGGTTAACTTAAATCCTACACCAGGAGGGCCAATAACGTGTGAATGATGGCGATACTGATGACGTCCGAACTTGTCAATACTCATGATGATTGTCGCGATTTATACCGCCTACACTTATTTTTATAGACTAACTAGAAAACGTTTACTTTTCGTGGGATCTTTAATGTAACCGGCTTCGTACAATTCTTCTGCTATGGAAATGATTTCGTTACGATGCCCCGTATGACCGGCTTCTTTTTCAGTCCATTTCACATGCAGATCGTCAATTAATTCGTGTACATCATCCCAGTATCTAAATTCTACAGGTTTTCCCACTTCCTTGAATAGTCCCCTACCTGAGACACTCTTAATTCTGCGAGTAATGGTGCTGCTGCTGCTGCTGCTGGGTGGATATATCAGAGGTTTTATAATGTTTGTGTATTTAAATGCCTTTGTTCCCATTACTTGACCGTGCCAGTCATTATTTCGCTTATGGGCATTTGTATCCATCAGAATATCTTTATAATTTTTCTGATCCTGCTTGGTGAAAATTTTTTTTGGATCGTTCATAATTAGAAGCTCATATAAACCGGGGGTTCCTTCGTATTCCTTTCCATTAATAACAAGATCTTTACCTCGAATATCGATTAGACTATTACCTATTTTCCATTTATCGTTATGTACATCGTAATGCACCCCATAAGTAGTATCCGTAAGGTGTTCTGTATCACGTATCATTCGCTCCACATACTCTCTGGGTAGCGGATGATATTGTTCAAGAAACGAATCTCCCGCCGATTCATCTAATAAAGTCGAAACATGAGATGGTGTGGGGGCTTCCTTCACTTCATCCTCCTCATCAGGCATTATTTCACCTATAACATCACTCTCCAAGAACTCGGGAGGTGGCGGATTCACTGTTCTTACTGGTGTTGACGTCGCACCCCGTTGTGCCGGTAATGGTAAAGAAGATCGCTTTTTTATTGGTTTTATCTCAGTTTTAACAGCAGTAGTAGGTGACTGTTTTTCTATTTTTATAGCGATATCTTTAAGGGGTTTCGTTACGGGCCTATACATGTCCTCAAATAACTTTTTTGCGGTGGATTTTCCTTTCTGCAGGGAATTATACTTTTCTCGAATACTTTTTCTAAGTTTCACGATTTTTTGTTTTTCTTCCTTTGTTTTGTGATCCATGATTAACCACTGTTTGGACTGCTATGGACCACTTTTTGGACTGCTTTGTACTGCTTTTGGACTGCTTTGGACTGCTTTGAACTGCTTTTGGACTGCTTTTGGACTGCTTTGTACTGTTTTTGGACTGCTTTGTACTGCTTTTGGACTGCTTTGGACTGTTTTTGGACTGCTTTGTACTGCTTTTGGACTGCTTTGTACTGCTTTGTACTGCTTTGGACTGCTTTGTACTGTTTTTGGACTGCTTTGTACTGCTTTTGGACTGATATAATCATCCGCTATCGAACCGCTTTCTCTAATGAACAGAGCTGTTGTAACCTGATTGGTAATAATTATATGTATATATATGAATCGAATCCTTTACGATATCGACCTCGATCACAGTCTTTGTTTATCACCAGGAAACCGTAAGGTTCTCTCCAGCATTTAGCACACAGATCACGAAATGTAGCAAAAGACATATCTGTACCAACATGATCATCGTACACGTGACGTAAATTCATTTCATCCTGTTTGAATAGCACCAATAAGTTTGTATTGTCGCGTATTAAATGTTTCGGTATGCGGGTGTATGTCTGACAGAGATAGAAACAATCGATTGCATTATGTCGACCCATACTAAAATATTCGCGCATTACATTCTGTTTATCGCATATGATATCATCAAAAATAAAGATAGAATTAGGTTTAGCCTTGTTTGGATGCATAATATCATCGTGTTCATTAAATGTATAATAACCTAATCCCTTTATCGGACGCAATAACACTCCTAAAAATTTATATTTTGGTTGGTGTAACGATTTCGAGTACACGTATACATTTTCAAATTTTAATCCGTTTGGTTCCTGCAATAAGCTCATCATCACGTTTGTTTTACCGCAGTTTGAGGGTCCAGCAATAATACAGCGACATGTGTTTGGCAAAAGCACACCGTGTTTTTTTATGTTATTCACATGACCCAAGTCAAAATTTTTTACCGACAGCGTGCTCTTTTGCTTGACAATTTTCATTGTGATATGATTAAGAATTCACCCGGCTACCCCTATTTATAGTCACAAATAAAACTCAGCTTTTTGTATTTTATTTTGTATTTTGTTTAACTACGTATACATGTCAAAGCTTATTATAGACGTCGTACTTCACCGCTGAAGGGGTTGTATTCCATCACTGTATCGTGAATAATTAGACAGTATGCGACGGTTCCTTGTTCGAATGCGCTTAAAGCCTCCATTTCCAACTTGATGTCAACGGTAGAGGTTTTGATGGATTCCTTTTGATTAGAACAGTTCAACACGAATATGGGTGATTTTTTAAAGTCGGTGTAGTCGAGTAGCGGTTCGTTTCTGTTTTTTCCATAATAACTCTTTTGAAAATCGCAATAACTGCGGTAAGCCAACTGATATTTATTGTTTGCAAAATCTAGATTCCAATTTTCGTAGGGATAACGTTCTGAATTAAGATGTAATTTGAGATTGGTAATATTTGCATGATCAAAATCGGCTGCTTTAGCGTCTTTATTATTCAATTTGTTTTTCTGAAAAGCAACCAAAACGTATCGGGGTTTTTCCAAATGTGTTGATGTCTTAATAGCCCACACATCGGATTTGGCCTGTTTAAGTGCAGGTAAACTATATAATTCCCATTCTCGAAAAGCGACGGTTATCAGAGTGTTTCGATTAATTTGATCGTATAATTGTAGTTTGGCAGCATCGCTCGGCTCCACATGCAGCACCTTCCACTGAATAGAGGTGAGTTCAATCTTTGCCTTATCGGTATCACCTTGGAAACAGTTTAGATCGTTTCTCGAGCGTATTAGAATCAACTCTTGACGTACATTAACAATAAAACGCTTATAATCCTCAGCAAATCCGGTGAATAATTTCAATGGAACGGAAACGAAAATTTTTTTCTCTTTTGCATTAACCACGAGTACGGTTTGCATAGGTTTATTATCCAGCTGCCATCCGGCCACAGATAATGCGGCACTTTCATTTTTCGTATACGATGTTAAACCTTTAATTGCTGCAGTTATACCTGGCAGTCGACTGGTAAACACCCTTTGACCGTTCAATTCATAGCGTATCTCTTCGAATAAAAAGCATGGGAAATTGTGTGTTAAATCGAACGTTTTTCCATTCTCGGTTTCGGTAATTTTACCTTCGATTACAATGAAACTTTCTCCGATATCGGTTATTAGTTCTTGATTTTGAATTAGAATTCTGATTTCGTCCGAGTTAGCATAGGTGTTTGATCCATATGGTAGATATGTATGATAGTTTAAATTCTCAATGTCTTCCTCGTAATGCGGTTTTTCGAATACGTTTAGTTTGTCTACCGCCATCTTGCACTATTTCCAATCCGATAGAAGTTAGAAATTGTTTTTCTGCACGTGTTAGTTCTCCGGAAGCTGGAGAACGATTAAACTTTGATGTTATACCACCTCCTACTTTATAATTAAAATTTATCCCCATTATCTTTCAATTCTAAGATTACGCTAGCTTGTTCGCCTCCAAAATCTATTAGGTCACCCTTCTGATTCACAAGGCGGATCTCGATGTTATAAATAGTTTCGACATTAACCTCCAAATAAATAGGTGCAGTTGGCACACTTTCCATACGAAACCCAGGCGCCACGGAAATACTAAACCCATATAAGATGTGAGCGGGCAAGTTGTTGCGATAAGAATCCCGTGTAATGTTGCATTCGATGTAGACGTTTGTATGTTTAATTATCTGTATATCCAATTCGGATGTGTGAGTATGGTTAGGTTTGTACTCGATTGGTTTGAATCCTAGCATCCGGCCGATAGAGTCGGTTTTTGAAAAATCTACGGTATACATCGATTTAATTTCACATTTTTGCGTATTATTGTTTGCTCTTAGTACGGTGTTGTCTACGTGTTTTTCTAAATAAGAACTTAATTGATCGATTTCATATGAACCGTGTGGAATAGCGAGTACATGCTCATGCTCATCTTTGTAATAAAACTTATCGTTGCCGGGGTGGATATTTTTAATCGAATTGCAACCGTAGAATCCCCTTAGAGCAAGCTCATACCTATGTCTAGGATTTAATCTTATCGGTTCGGCATAAGTAGCATACAAAATGTTACCAACACCTTCAACTACCAATAGCACAGACATGACTATGATGTGTTATCATTTACAATCATTTATATAGAAAATGTAGACAAAGGTGACCACATATCACGGTATTATAGTTCTGCTCTCTAACGTAATTATAATAAATTTTACAATCCCGAAAGTAGTCAACGACCTCCAACGGTGGCGGTAAATTCCCAAAACTGTCATAGTATTTAACTATAGAACCACGCTTTTTATAACACACCCAGTGCGTACCGGGTCCTTTTCTATTATCTAAATTCACAATTGCACTCTCATTCTTCCAGGGTTTTTTAGGTAACCCATCTCTCATAAAGACACCTCTAAAATGGGGAATATCAACTGCATATCGTTTTAGGTCGCCATCGGTTAATGCTCTTTCGGGTAGTGTTATTAGTTTTTTGATTTGTACGGCTTCAAGTACATTGCCCCTCCTTCATATGGTTTAAGGTACAGAGCACCGCCTCCTTTTTTAGTTTTTTTCAAATACAAACCGCTTCCCTTCTTTCCGAGAGCTATAGCTTCCATGGATTGATTGTGACGCGCTGTTTCGTCCAACTGTTTTCTGGCGGCCTTAGCATCATTGACCGCTTTGGCTATACCGGATGCTTCTCCGGCGAGCGCTCCAGCTGCAGATAACCCCGCAAACAAGGGGATCAGAAAAGGTAGAAATCCACCTTGTTTAGGTAGAGGTAACACTCGAGGGATCAAAATGTTACGTTTACCACCAACATTCTTAACAACAGTTTTAGCAACGGCGAGCGCTTTCTTAATTATATTATTTTTATTGCTAAGGTTCTTTACAGCTTGAATAACTTTTCGTAGAACCCCTCCCTTAAAAGACACTTTTTTATTTTTCTTTGATTTGCAACAGCCCATCCCCAATTTAGTTTTTGCTTTCATCGCTGTTGTTACTGCCCACGCTGCAGCCCGTTCTCCAAACCCCGCGTCTTTAGATTTAACACGCTCCCACGCTCTTTCAGCTAATTCTCTATCGGCCAGATGTCTACTGCTTAAATCTTTGTTATCTCGATATGAGATGTCATGCAAACGACATGCGGCGTCCAGAGGATTTATACCTTTATCACCTCTAGCGAGTCTTTTCGCTAAACGAGTTCCAGGTCCACAATATTCGTAACCTCCAGGAATGTGTAATTCAACAGGTAGCTTGTTGATGAGATCGTTTACAAAACCCCTCCCACTCACCTTACCTCGCTTACGGTGAACAATCATTTAAGCGACCGATGTCGTTTTCAACTCTATTTATACTTTTTCAGTATCTCACATCTGGCGGTAAGCAAACAAAACAACTATATATTTTTAATACATTTATTTAAACGACATCGTTACAGTACTTAAAATAATAACACGTACACATACATGCCATAAACATACCTAGTAATAGACAAGAAAGAAGAATTATAATGATAAAATAATAATTGTTTTTATTATCTTGGGGAGGCCAAATCCACTCGATGCTAAGTATATCGGTATGATTTTTATTCCAAATTTCCATTCTCCAATCCAAATCTTCCATCAAGCCGTTAATTTGATAACGTATCTTGTAGAACAGGAAATGGTCGGTACGATTTTCGAATTTCTCCAAATTTGCGCGATACACGTAATGTTCATGACCACCGGAAAAATAATCCATAGTCATCGGCGTCCATTTTGATGGCCACGATGATTGTTCATTGTATGCGGGTAGATTTGCACTGTCGTTTCCAAATTCCACATAAATATATGCTCTCGTTGCAGTAACAGGCTTACTTATAATTAATTCCTTTTCGGGAGTAAGGAAACTAAGTACTATTATCGATGTAAGATTCAACATCTTTCACCGATCAGAGTTCAATGTCAACTGTTCAAATTGTTTAAACATCCGCCTTTTCATACAATACAAGTCTAAAATTATTCTTAACCTATTCAAATTAATTTTATGCAACTTTAATCGCGTGCGTAACTGTTCACTTCGGTATTGCATCACACCTCGCATGTCTAACAGCTTCCACAAAACAATCCGGATGCAAATGTAGAATTTCCAAAGCGATGGATATTATATACGAATCGCAGTTTAATTCTTTATTTAACAAGAGAATGGCGTCCTGTATAATCCCTTCGTTGGTGGGCTGTTCTCCGTGTTGTGCAGTTTGCGTTACTAAAGTATTAAAAAATGTATTTATATCGTATGTATTCAATAGATTTAAACGATAAGATATCAAGTCGCGTATTTGAAACAATTTTTTAAAATCAGTTTCCAACAGTCTACACTGACACACGTTGCCACATAGTAGTTCTTTGATTTCATCACAAACACGCCAATTATAATAGAAACACTCGTATTGTTGAAATATTTCAGTTTCTAATTGCAGTAGCTGTTGCCACAGTTGCTTCGTTAAATGTACTGCTTTGTAGCTTTTACGATCATATATATCCATGCATCCAATACACGAAATTCTTAAAATAGGTTGAACGTTAGTTTTTCCAAGGGCAATTTGTCTTATACCAAAGCCAACCTCGATAATTTTTTTATGATCCCATATTTCACTGATAAAGAAATTCGTATTTCCTATCATACAAACACATTCTTCTTCTTCATCTTCTTCTTCTACACATCGGTCTAGCGGATATTCAATAATATCTTCATCATATGATAATAGTGGTTGATTATTGTCTTCTACTTTTTTCCTTTTAGCTTCAGGTTCACCGTTGGTTGTTGTCCATTCAATTTCGATATCGTCATCATCACAAAATATAGGTGACCGTCTTAGTTTTTGTTTTTCGAGAAACACCCTTATACCTTCGTCTATATTATCGGCGGTAGCCCCATTCACACCACACCCAAACATTGTAACTGTTAGAATGTTGAGGCTTTTTACTTGTTTAAAAACCGACACACGTACCGCCAATTGAACTATTACTTCCGGGGCCCCCAATAATTCGAAAAAATCCACAGATTTGTGCTAGTTTTCCTTAAGAACCAATGTTAAATTGAAAGAATGCACCCAAAAGTAACAGTTTCATTGCATGTTGACATCACCATAACTTGTATGCGATTTTTTTCACACATTCACGTTCTAATCTCCAATTTTTTAAATACTCCTCGAGGGGCTCCATCACATTGTAATCAAACCAATCCCCGTCTGGGAGTGGTACTGTTGCAAAAGTTTCAAAGTCCGGATGTCCATCCAACGTAACGGTAATAATCATTTGATCGCAACCAAACCATGGAAATAACTCCGAAAATTCCTGGAAATATTTCCCATATTGCTCCCATGTGTCCATGTTACAACCAGACTGTCACGATTTATTCAATAGATTATGATTTATTTTGCTGCTGCACCGTTTTTGTACATTTTTCTTTACATGCTGAAATACTACAGCTCTATGTATACACACATACACGTACCGCCAATTGAACTATTACTTCCGGGGCCCCCAATAATTCGAAAAAACTCACAGATTTGTGCTGGTTTTCCATAAGAATCAATGTTAAATTGAAAGAATGCACCCAAAGTCGCAGTTTCATAGCATTTCTATTTTTTTAAAGACATTAGATTTGATACTAGATTATTGTTGAATTCTGCTCGCTAACTGCATCAACTACTACTACTTGAAATAAAACAAACATTTGACACATTTTGTGCGTTTAATACAAATTATCGATACATACTAACAACATTTTATAATACAACAGTAAATATAGTATGCTACGAAGACTGTTCTTCCTCCATTTCTATAAATTTGTACACTTCGTCCAACTGGTTGCCTAGTCCGAGACCCTCCATCAGGTTTATAAAACGTCTTTTTCCTATCGCGTTGTTTAAAAATAATTCACACACAACTGCACCATTTTCATACAATTTCTGTCTCGTATAGAGCTCGTCGTCGCTAAATCCACAAAACCCCATTCCATACACAACTTCATGGCCGGCATCGAATGCTAAGTCCTCACACAAACCTTGAAGATTTTGTATAGCGCTGCGCACATCTGTTGGTATAGCTCGAGCGGCTTCAGAGTAGCACATCCTCATCTTACCGCTGTTTGTGTTCAAGTAATGACATAATAAACCCTTCAAATTGGCCATGTTACATTTTACAGTAAACTATTTAACCGCTTAGCTGTGGTTACGCTCGCTAAGTCCTTATCAGCTCTTGCGGTTTCTTATCAGTTCTTGCGGTTTGCAGCAGCAGCAGGCTTATCAGCTCTTGCGGTTTCTTATCAGTTCTTGCGGTTACTCGCGCTCGCCTTATCAGCTCTTGCGGTTTCTTATCAGCTTATCGCTTCGTGCTCATTTCATTCATATATTTTCGAAAGGGCTGAAAACAGCTTCAGGCCCCCGCCCCCGGCCCCCGCCCCCGGCCCCCGGCTTCCAGCCCCCGGTCCCCGCACCCTGCACCCGCACCCCGGCTCCCGCCCTCTATGTCTGCGCAGGCGCCCCCTTCCCCCACCTGCTCGCGCAGACCTGCGCAGAAACCTGCGCAGACACCTGCGCTGCGCGATGCGCAGACGACCTGCGCGCGAATTTGAATTTCCCGCCAAATACCTGCGCAGAAACCCCCACCACACACCTGCGCAGAAGACCTGCGCAGTGACGCGTTTTGCGCCAGAACCCGCTTTGGTTATCTACTCTAGATCCAGATATTCTTGCATGAATTTCTTGTATTGGATTTCTAGATCTTGGTCTTGTCTCAGCTTCTTTTCCAGATGTAGTAATCTTGCCAATGCCAAGAGTTTTGATTTTCCCATGCTCACTGGAGTTTGCTTAAATGGAATCTTGACTATGTATCTTCCATCCTGGTCTCGCTGCACTGTGTCTGTGAATTTATTCTCACATACCTGGTCGTCTGGGGAAATTTTTCGTTGAGTGGGGACTTCTTCTATGTTCCAGAATTTTTGTAACTGCTCATCTTCTTCGATTTTGGCAACCATGGTGTTGACTTTAATGATTTCGTTATGTTGTCTTCCAATGGTTCCAGATAAGATCCAGCCCAGCTCGGTATTTTGTCTTAAGATGCCATCCTTTGTTTTAGTGATTCCTTCTAGAATTATTTTTGAATATTCTTCGGCTCCTAGAATTATGTCTATGGGGCCAGGTTGGTTGAAGGTTGGATCGGCGATGAAAATATTGCTCCAGGAATTGATATTTATGTTTGGGATAGGGGATGAAGGCATGGCTTTGGTAAGTTTGGGAAGTATTAGTAAATTGACAGGTAGGGAAAAGTTACTTGAAAATCTAGGTGTGATCAAACCTGGGATTTTCCATTTGGCAATTTTTGGCTCGCTGTTCTCAATTCCTGTGATTTCAGCTCGAACCTTGGTCCTGGGTAACCCCAATAATTCGGCTGATGCTTCCGTGATAAACGACCCCTGAGACCCGGGATCTATTAATACTCGTAGTAGATGAGTCATCCCGGATGCTGCCTTTACTTGAACCATTGCTGTGGCAAGTAGAACTTGGCTCTCCTGTGCGCCTAAATTGGCGGTGATGATGTCCGACTTCGGCTTCTTTTCTGGAGCGTTGGAAGTCTTCATAACTGCTGCATGAGCTGACGTCCTCATCTTTTGGGCAGGGAGCGGCCTTGATGGTGGCTGCGCCTTATGAAGCAGTGTATGATGCGGGAAGCGACAGATCCTACAATTAAAATAGGCACGACATGGTATATTTGAATCGTGCCGCAAGCATCGATAGCACAATCGATTGGTTTTTACTGGTTCTAGTTTTTCATGGGTAGGTAGCCTCTGGAATTGGCTACAGTTGTCGATGTAATGATCTCCATGGCACAGCTTGCAATTTAGGGATGCGGAAGCGTAATTCTTCTGTGGTCTTTCCTGCGTGGGCTTTCGAGCTCCATCTATGGATTCTAGAGATTGTAACCGCACTTGCAGGAAAGCCATTAAATGTTGGTGATCCTGGACTTCATTTGGACATTAAAGCGACTGTTCATATAATTTGTTGGTTTCAGGATCCCATTTTCGAGCGATAGCTCTGTTAATCCACGGACCCCAACTGTCCGTGGAGATGCCTAAATTTTTGATTGCCTCCACACATTCCTTGATGGAGTCGTGCAATCTTTTTAACCCTTGGGCTGACTCTTTGGAGAGGACCGGCAGATCGAATATGGTATCTAGCAATTTAGTTAAAATAAGGCGATTATTTTGATACCTTTGTTGCAGCAGATTCCAGGAGGTGTTGTAGTTTGCTTGGGTAACAGCTAGATGCTGGATCAGTCGGCTTAAGATGCGTCTTTAAATATTGCATCTTGATGACATCGTCCATATTCTGGTTGTCATCTACTAATTTAGTGAACAGGTCCTTGAAAGTGGCCCATTCCTCATAATTTCCCTCGTATATGGGAATTTTGACTTGAGGAAGCGAGATGGCTGCTGCTTGCTCGTTCCTTGTCGGCGCTTGCAATAAAATAATTAAATTTCTATACCTGTCTTCCAACGTAGTATATTCAGGACTGAAGTGCATTTGTTCTGAAGCCATGTCGTTTGACATAACTTCTTCGTCCATCTCGACCACACGATCCCATTTTTCTCTTAATTCCCTTGTCGTGATGGCGGGCCTCCCTAATTCTTGTGTTAGTTCGGCGTCGTCCATAGCTTGCTTAAAATTCTGGATCCGAATCTGCAGTTTTCGGATACGAACCTTTTGCTCGGGGTTGGCCACCATTTCCTTTTGCGTTCTGCTTACGGAGGGGTTGGAAATTTCCGTTGATTTTGAACAGCTCTGCAAGTAACTTTTTGCTTCGCCGTATATGGCTTTAATTTGGTCGTAATACCCTGTTTTAAAATAATTATGAGTTGGAATACTTAGCTGCCCCATTTCTGCGTGATTTTTAGTTGCAGTGTTCCAAAGTTCGTCCAGCGTTTTGTTGCGACTGGCGATGTAGGCTTCATTTTTTCGGCTGGCAGGGTCCTTTTTGCTGTTGGAGAATATTTGCTTTATCTTCTGCGCGAGCTCTTCTTGGGCGATAGCTAAGTTGTTGAATTCCTCCATGTTGTTGGCCATTTTCTGGGAACTGGGTGGTTGGCAGATGTTGTCTTCTTCTCGGGATGTGTTTTTTCGTTAGTTGAAGACAGATCCGACTCGAAGGACCACGAACAGAATTGCCTGAGAGGCTGCTTCAGGATTCCGTTACTTTGCGCTGATTCTATCCGTCAAGCACGTAAACAAGACTGTGTTTACGTTTTAAACTAATGTAGTCAATGGTACTTGAACGGACGACAGTAAAAACCACCCTTGGAGCACAGCCTCATGCCCCATAAATATTATGGCTTAGAAAGGGTAGTGAATGAATCAAACATTAAATGCAGATTGCTTTTTATTATAAAAATAAACTAGTATTTATACAAAACTAAAATGCTTAACGCAGTAACAATATCAAAGTTCATATATACAGTTTACTAGGACAGAGTGTTTAAATTACAAAACAGCAGATAAGCAATTGTGCAGTTTTTATTTCCTGCTAGAGCGAAGGTCGCCCGTTGAACTTACTACTGTAGGTCGGTATTGTGCATGAAGTGCAGATTTGCATTTTTTTTGGTCTTTAACTCGTCTGATTGCGTAATAACACTGGCTTTTAAATTATGAATAATGTTTCGTAAATTTGGACTGAAATATATAGTTTTAATCTAATTTAAACATATTAAATTTAGTAATTATGAGGCAAAGCTGGTGATTGCAACATTAAATTTTTCTTGCTAATAAATGGGAATTGCATTTAAAAACGTGCAACTGGATTTCGTAAATTTTAGAAAATAAAATTTATGTGTGTTTAAATCAAGTTTAAACAATCATCAAGATCTACATCATAAATAATTACACCAAATGTACCTCTTGCAAACAATCCAACTACATTTTCATGATACAAACAGTTTTCGAAAACGTACTCATATAAAAAATAGTTAATATAACCAAGGCAATTTTGATTTATATAAATAGATATCTGCAGGACATCCCCAGATACGACGAAATGAGGTAGATTAATAGGCAATTAGATAATATAAAATTTCTAGATTCGCTGAATTATTTTCCAATGACACTAGCAACACAGCATAAAGTCTTCGCACTAGGTAAAAATTTCAAGAAAGGCTATTTTTCATATTTATTTAACACTCGGACAAATCTAAATTATGTGGGGACACTCCCGGAGGCTAAATATTACAAACCCGACCGATTAAAACCGAAAGAGTTGGAGTTGTTTTTAAAATGGCACAACGAACACAAAAACAGCACATTCGATATGCAAAAAGAACTAGCTAAATATTGTATTTCCGATGTGCAAATTCTGAAAGCAGGCTGTTTAAAATTTAGACAAATGTTTGTCGATCGGTTTAATGTAGAGCCCTTCTTGGAAGCTACAACAATTGCCTCGGCATGCAATTTAGTATATCGTCGCAATTTTCTTAAACCAAATACGATAGGAATCATACCACACAGGGGTTACAGATTAAGTAATAACCATTCTAAAATTGCCCTACAATGGTTGATTCACAAAGAAAAACAAAGTGGAATAATTATACAAAACACGACTCATGGTAGAGAGATTTGTGTGGGCGGGCTCAAAGTTGACGGGTATTGTAAACAAACCCAGCAAATATTCGAGTTTCATGGCGGTTTCTATCATGGGTGTCCAGTTCGCATGACAGCTAAACGAAACGAACCTCTACACGATGACCCAACAGATACATTAGAAAATCGCCATGATAAAACAATATCCAAAACTAAAAAGTTAAAGACGCTGGGATATGAGGTCATTGAAATGTGGGAGTATCAGTTCAGACATCACACATATCATCCCCTCCTTACATCGCTACCATTGAGTTTGCGAGAGTTATTTTTTGGGGTGGCAGAACCGAAGCAATAAAACACGGGATAAAAGATGGAGAAAAAATTCTCTACAAAGATTTCTGCAGTTTATATCCGTGGGTGTGTAAATACGACAAGTTTCCAGTTGACTACCCTGATGTACACATAGATCATGTAAATTGCACGCTACAACTCGAACAGGGAGCAGAGGAGTTAATTAAATGTGTTATATTGCCACCTCGAGATTTATATCATCCTGTTTTACCAATAAAAGAAAATGAAAAAATGCTGTTCTTTCTGTCATACATGCGCTGTAAATTCCAATCAGGGAATATGTACTCACACTGAAAGCGAGAGAGCGCTAATTGGAACATGGGTCATAGATGAGGTTAGGGCGGCTCTTAGCAGAGGATATCGCATCTTAAAAATTCACGAAATATGGAAATATACGGTACGAACGGGACTGTTTACAGAATTTATAGACACATTTCTGAAAATTAAACAAGAGGCATCAGGATGGCCTCCGGGCAGTTCAACTGAGAAACAGAACCAACAATATATAGACGATTATTTTTGAATCGAGGGTATACGACTGGACCCGACTAAAATAGAAAAAAACCCTGGTTTACGCTCCTTGGCTAAACTTATGCTGAATTCGTTCTGGTGTAAGTTTGGTCAGCGGGAAAATCAGCCCAAGACAGAAATAATTACAGAGCCCGCCGAATTGTACTCGCTCCTAACCAACCCAGAAAGCAATATTTGTCATATAAATCCTGTTAATGAAGAAGCTATAATTGTTAATTGGGTACACAAAGAGGAGGCATCTGAGCCCTTATTCACTGTGAATGTGGCGATAGCCATTTTCACGACTGCGCAAGCCCGACTCAAGCTATATAACGAGATGGAAAAATTGGAGGAGAGGGTTTTGTGCGAAGATACGGACTCGCTCCAGTACATATCCAAGGAAAATCACTATGAACCCCTATCAGGGAACTTCCTAGGTGAACTAACCGACGAGCTAGAGGAATATGGACCCGGGAACTATATAACTAATTTTGTAACAGGAGGGTCTAAAACATACGCCCATGCGGTTTATGAACTGTATTGATAGTTAAATAAAATAAAAGGATTTGTATTATTACTGTATTTTTATTTATCCCTATATCCAACATTACTCGAGGGTGTTCCAGAGACATAATATGCGAAACGAGGTATTTTACGCAAACCGACAAGGCTGACCGCAAGCGCCAAGAGAAAAGACAGTCTGCTACTTGTTAGTAAGCGGATTAAACTGATAGCCCTCGCATATTTTGACAGTTGGCGTGTTAGCAGGTTAACAGCTCGTAGTAGTTTAACCAGGCTCATACACATACATAAGTAGCATATACAAGACGACATTATAAAAACAGCGCTAATCATATGAAAACATTAAAAAAACAACACCTACCATACACAAAACAGTAGAAAACGACATTTAATATATGAAAAATATTAAAAAACAGCGCTAATCATATGAAAATCATTAAGAAACAGCGCTAATCATATGAAAAACATTAAAAAAACAACACCTACAATACACAAAACAGTAGAAAACAACATTTAATATATGAAAAATATTAAAAAGCAGCGCTAATCATATGGAAAACACTAAAAAACAACACTTACCACATACAAAACAGTGAACAACAGCATACGCTATATGAAAAACATTAAAAAACAGTGTTAGATTAGCCTAATATAACAGATGGCTACAGATATATGGCACAGCCAGCTGTCATATACAGATATAATCAACTGGTCTGGACTGGTTTTAAACTGATCTGGACTGGTAATGAACTGGTCCAGCTGTTTTCTAGGGATGGGCGCGTGACGTAAAAACAGTCGTGTCACGTCGTGTCACGGCGTGTCACGTCGTGAACGTGACTAATATTTGAAAATCGTGACGTGAACGTGAGTGAAAATTTCCAAGGCGTGATTCACGTTTCACGTTAATTTCACGTTAAATATTTAGTAACGAATAAAAAACTGCAGGGTGCAGCAACTTTTAAATTCATTAAATCACAAATTGTGCCAAACAAGTTACATTATGTGGTTTTATTTTTGGACCCTAATTATAAATCCTTAAAGTTCATACCTTCACATAAAAGAGAAGATTATAATGCAAATAAAGCTATAGATGATAATGATGAAATACATAGCAAACGACTCAAAACTGGTACATCAGCATCATATTCTTATCTTTCTACACTTAGAGATAGCTCTGACGATGGCATATGTAATTAGGATGATGTCGAAACAGAACTAAATTAGTATGTTAAATTAAAATTCGGAAATGTAGATGACATTTTAGGATTTTGGAAAAACAGTGTAAATACGTCACTGTTAAAAAACTTGAGAAAATTTAAACATACCGGCAAGTTCCGCTACAAGCAAAAGAGTATTTTCTACAGCTGGGCGAATTTTAGAAGAGCGCAGAATTCGACTTAACGCTGAAAATGTTGATTACATACTATTTTTAAATCAACATTTTAATGTTTAGATGTGTAGATGAACTTATTATTCTAATAAAAGTAATGCTTTGTTTTTTATACTCGGCTAACGCTGAAAATGTTAATTACGTTTTATTATTAAACCAAAAATGTATTGTGTAGATGTGTAGATGATATTTTTAAACCAATTTATTGTGTACTTGTGTAGATGAACTTATTATTCTAATAAAAGTAATGTTTTTTTTGTATACTCGCTTTAAGGCTGAAAATGTTGATCCTTGTACGTAAAAGTCCTTTTAAACATAGGAATGAAAAGTGTTGCCTAGCAACAGATACCTTCTGTACTCATACCAATAAAGGAAACGTCAATTCCAATGACAGCTTTTAGTATTAAAAGTAATATCTTTGAAGACAGCTGCAAGAAATATATTTGCGAGAAATCAGTATTTATCCCTTGTCGAAGTTATTGTAGTAAATTTTAATTTTTCTATTCTATTCTGATTGCAACATATCACGTAAATTATGTCAGGTGCAAAACATATTTTTAGTTCTCTTTAGGGTTTTTTCATTGGTTTTAAAATTGAACATTCTGTTCTATCTGAATTTAAATTTTGAAATAAAAGCTGCGTGTCACGTCGTGAGTGGCGTGTCACGCCGTGAACGTGAGTGAACGTGAGCGTGAACGTGCGTGAACGTGACTGTTTAAAGCCAGCGTGAAACGTACGTGACGTGAGCGAAAAATCACTCACGCGCCCATCTCTACTGTTTTCGGAAAAACCATGGAGAATGTTCGTAAGCACAAAATAGTTAAATTAGTAACGCGATGGCATGGAAGATATGGGGATAATCATTACATATCACAACTTAATTTCCACAGTAGAACAATATTTAGTGAAAATCTTGTAGCTATAGAATTATCAAAGTTGGAAATATTTTTTAAGAAACCGATATATGTAGGTATATCCATATTAAATATAAGTAAAACCTGTTTATACGATTTTCATTATAATTACATGTTGCGTAATTTTAGTTATCAAGATTGTAAACCGTTGTATTCAGATACGGAGTCTTTTGTATGAAATAACAAACGATTATTTTGAGTGTTTGTTTGATAACAAGGATGCTGTTAGAAACCAAAATTTAATTAGAGCTAAATGTCATACTTTACATAGTGTAAGTCAAACCAAAGTAGCTCTCAGTAGCGCAGATGATAAGAGATACATTTGTCAAAATAAAATAGATACCCTTCCTCGGGGACATTGTTCACTTTAATATGTACACTCGCCTACAATAAATGTGTTAAATGCACTCTGTGTTTTATTTACTTAGGTTTACATACGTGCTTAGATGTGGTAGTGAAAGTGAATAAGCTGAGATGCCATTATGAAAAGTAAGGAAAAAAACACACATATTTTCAGTTTTTTTTAATTTAACTATCAATACATTTTAAATCTGATTATCTAAAAAAGTGCCATTTATGACACAAGTGGTGCCATAGCAGTGCCATAGCAGCGCCATAGCAGTGCCATAGCAGCGCCATAGCAGTGCCATAGCAGTGCCATAGTTACATAAGGCGAGCCTAATGTAACATAGGTACAGCTACATGGCACTGCTGATGGCACTGCTGATGGCACTGCTATGGCACTGCTATGGCACTGCTATGGCGCTGCTATGGCACTGCTATGGCGCTGCTATGGCACTGCTATGGCACCGCTTGTGTCATAAATGGCACTTTTTTAGATAATCAGATTTAAAATGTATTGATAGCTAAATTAAAAAAAACTGTGAAAATATGTGTGTTTTTTTTTTCTTACTTTTCATAATGGCATCTCAGCTTATTCACTTTCACTACCACATCTAAACACGTATGTAAACCTAAGTAAATAAAACACAGAGTGCATTTAACACATTTATTGTAGGCGAGTGTACATATTAAAGTGAACAATGTCCCCGAGGAAAAGTATCTATTTTATTTTCACAAATGTATCTCTTATCATCTGCGCTACTAAGAGCTACTTTGGTTTGACTTACACTATGTAAAGTATGACATTTAGCTCTAATTAAATTTTGGTTTCTAACAGCATCCTTGTTATCAAACAAACACTCAAAATAATCGTTTGTTATTTCATACAAAAGACTATCCGTATCTGAATACAACGGTTTACAATCTTGATAACTAAAATTACGCAACATGTAATTATAATGAAAATCGTATAAACAGGTTTTACTTATATTTAATATGGATATACCTACATGTATCGGTTTCTTAAAAAATATTTCCAACTTTGATAATTCTAAAGCTACAAAATTTTCACTAAATATTGTTCTACTATGGAAATTAGGTTGTGATATGTAATGATTATCCATATATCTTCCATGCCATCGCGTTACTAATTTAACTATTTTGTGCTTACGAACATTCTCCATGGTTTTACCGAAAACAGCTGGACCAGTTCATTACCAGTCCAGATCAGTTTAAAACCAGTCCAGACCAGTTGATTATATCTGTATATGACAGCTGGCTGTGCCATATAGCTGTAGCCATCTGTTATATTAGGCTAATCTAACACCGTTTTTTAATGTTTTTCATATAGCGTATGCTGTTGTTCACTGTTTTGTATGTGGTAAGTGTTGTTTTTTAGTGTTTTCCATATTCAATTTGTTCCATATTCAAAGCAATTAAAACGTGACAAATAGCATTCGTAGGTGTTACTAATGCGGTTTTATATAATTTTTAGGCCTTAGATGACACTGCGAGACCCCTTCGAATTATTTTGTGCATCTTTAGAAGCACTCTTTTGTCGAGGAACAACAGTTAATCAATTATACACCGCTGACTATATTTATAGGCATTGTGCACTCACCAGTTGCATATTTAGCGCAAACGCAATAACGAACTTTTAGACTATACAACAAATACAATGTTCGTTCTATTTGTTCCATATTCAAAGCAATTCAATCCTGTCAAATAGCATTTGTAGGTGTTACTAATGCGGTTTCTTATAATTTTCAGGCTATAGGTGACTCTGCGAGACACCTTCGAATTATTTGTGCATCTTTAGAAGCACTCTCTTGTCGAGGAACAACAGTTAATCAATTATACACCGCTGACTATATTGATAGGCATTGTGCACTCACCAGTTGCATATTTAGCGCAAACGCAAAAACGAACTTTTAGACTACACAACAAATACAAGGTTCATTCTATTTGTTCCATGTTCAAAGCCATTCAAACGTGTCAAATAGCATTCGTAGGTGTTACTAATGCGGTTATTTATAATTTTCAGGCTCTAGGTGATACTGCGAGACACCTTCGAATTATTTTGTGCATCTGTAAAACACTCTTTTTGTCGAGGAACAAAAGTTAATCAATTAGAAACCGTTGACTATATTTATAGGAATTGTGCACGCAGTAGTTGCAATGTTAGGGCAAACGCAATAACGAACTTTTAGACTACACAACAAGTACAATGTTTGTTCTATTTTTTCCATATTCAAAGCAATTCAAACGTGTCAAATAGCATTCGAAGGTGTTACTAATGCGGCTTTTTATAATTTGCAGGCTCTATGTGACACTGCGAGACACCTTCAAATTATTTTGTGCATCTTTAGAAGCACTCTCTTCGTCGAGGAACCACAGTTAATCAATTATAGACGGCTGACTATATTTATAGGTATTGTGCACTCACCAGTTGCATATTTAGCGCAAACGCAATAACGAACTATTAGACTACACAACAAGTACAATTTTCGTTCTATTTGTTCCATATTCAAAACAATTTAAACGTGTCAAATAGCATTCGTAGGTGTTACTAATGCGGTTTTTTATAATTTTCAGGCTCTTCGTGACACTGCGAGACACCTTCGAATTATTTTGTGCATCTTTAGAACACTCATTTTGTCGAGGAACAACAGTTATTCAATTATAGACCGCTGACTATATTTATATTCATTGTGCACTCACCAGTTGCAATGTTAGCGCAAACGCAATAACAAACTTTTAGACTACACAACAAATACAATTTTCGTTCTATTTGTTCCATATTCAAAGCAATTCAAACGTGTCTAATAGCATTTGTAGGTATTACTAATGCGGTTTTTATAGTTTTCAGGCTCTAGGTGATTCTTCGAGACACCTTCGAATTATTTTGTGCATCTTTAGAAGCACTTTTTTTATCGAAGAACAACAGCTAATCAGTTATAGACCGCTGACTATATCTATAGGCATTGTGCATTCACCATTTGCAATGTTAGCGCAAACGCAATAACAAACTTTTAGACTACACAACAAATACAATTTTCGTTCTATTTGTTCCATATTTAAAGCAATTCAAACGTGTCAAGTAGCATTCGAAGGTGTTACAAATGCGGTTTTTTATAATTTTCAGGCTCTATGTGACACTGCGAGACACCTTCGAATTATTTTGTGCATTTTTAGAAGCACTTTTTTTATCGAGGAACAACAGCTACTCAGTTATAGACCGCTGACTATATTTATAGGCATTGTGCATTCACCATTTGCAATGTTAGCGCAAACGCAATACCGAACTTTTAGACTACACAACACGTACAATTTTCGTTCTATTTCTTCCATATTCAAAGCAATTCAAACGTGTCAAATAGAATTCTCTAGGTGTTACTAATGCGGTTTTTTATAATTTTCAGGCTCTTCGTGACACTGCGAGACACCTTCGAATTATTTTGTGCATCTTTAGAACACTCATTTTGTCGAGGGACAACAGTTATTCAATTATAGACCGCTGACTATATTTATATTCATTGTGCACTCACCAGTTGCAATGTTAGCGCAAACGCAATAACAAACTTTTAGACTACACAACAAATACAATTTTCGTTCTATTTGTTCCATATTCAAAACAATTCAAAAACGTGTCAAATAGCATTCGTAGGTGTTACTAATGCGTTTTTTTATCATTTTCAGGCTCTAGGTGATACTGCGAGACACCTTCGAATTATTTTGTGCATCTTTAGAACACTCTTTTCGTCGAGGAACCACAGTTAATCAATTATAGACGGCTGACTATATTTATAGGCATTGTGCACTCACCAGTTGCATATTTAGCGCAAACGCAATAACGAACTATTAGACTACACAACAAGTACAATGTTTGTTCTATTTGTTTCATATTCAAAGCAATTCAAACGTGTCAAGTAGCATTCGTAGGTGTTACTAATGCGGTTTTTTTATAATTTTCAGGCTTTATGTGGCACTGCGAGACACCTTCGAATTATTTTGTGAATTTTTAGAAGCACTCTTTTTGTCGAGGAACAACAGTTAATCAATTATAGACCGCTGACTATATCTATAGTCATTGTGCACTCTCCATTTGCAATGTTAGCGCAAACGCAATAACAAACTTTTAGACTACACAACAAATACAATTTTCGTTCTATTTGTTCCATATTCAAAGCAATTCAAACGTGTCTAATAGCATTTGTAGGTATTACTAATGCGGTTTTTATAGTTTTCAGGCTCTAGGTGATTCTTCGAGACACCTTCGAATTATTTTGTGCATCTTTAGAAGCACTTTTTTTATCGAGGAACAACAGCTAATCAGTTATAGACCGCTGACTATATCTATAGGCATTGTGCATTCACCATTTGCAATGTTAGCGCAAACGCAATAACAAACTTTTAGACTACACAACAAATACAATGTTCGTTCTATTTGTTCCATATTCAAAGCAATTCAAACGTGTCTAATAGCATTTGTAGGTATTACTAATGCGGTTTTTATAGTTTTCAGGCTCTAGGTGATTCTTCGAGACACCTTCGAATTATTTTGTGCATCTTTAGAAGCACTTTTTTTATCGAGGAACAACAGCTAATCAGTTATAGACCGCTGACTATATCTATAGGCATTGTGCATTCACCATTTGCAATGTTAGCGCAAACGCAATAACAAACTTTTAGACTACACAACAAATACAATTTTCGTTCTATTTGTTCCATATTCAAAGCAATTCAAACGTGTCAAGTAGCATTCGAAGGTGTTACAAATGCGGTTTTTTATAATTTTCAGGCTCTATGTGACACTGCGAGACACCTTCGAATTATTTTGTGCATTTTTAGAAGCACTTTTTTTATCGAGGAACAACAGCTACTCAGTTATAGACCGCTGACTATATTTATAGGCATTGTTCACCCACCAGTTGCATATTTAGCGAAAACGCAATACCGAACTTTTAGACTACACAACACGTACAATGTTTGTTCTATTTTTTCCATATTCAAAGCAATTCAAACGTGTCAAATAGCATTCGAAGCTGTTACTAATGCGGTTTTTTATAATTTTCAGGCTCTATGTGACACTGCGAGACACCTTCGAATTATTTTGTGCATCTTTAGAAGCACTCTTTTCGTCGAGGAATCACAGTTAATCAATTATAGACGGCTGACTATATTTATAGGCATTGTGCACTCACCAGTTGCATATTTAGCGCAAACGCAATAACTAACTTTTAGACTACACAACAAATACAATTTTCGTTCTATTTGTTCCATATTCAAAGCAATTCAAGCGTGTCTAATAGCATTTGTAGGTGTTACTAATGCGGGTTTTTATAGTTTTCAGGCTCTAGGTGATACCTCGAGACACCTTCGAATTATTTTGTGCATATTTAGAAGCACTTTTTGTATCGAGGAACAACAGCTAATCAGTTATAGACCGCTCACTATATCTATAGGCATTGTGCAGTCACCATTTGCAATGTTAGCGCAAACGCAATAACAAACTTTTAGACTACACAACAAATACAATTTTCGTTCTATTTGTTCCATATTCAAAGCAATTCAAACGTGTCAAGTAGCATTCGAAGGTGTTACAAATGCGGTTTTTTATAATTTTCAGGCTCTATGTGACACTGCGAGACACCTTCGAATTATTTTGTGCATTTTTAGAAGCACTCTTTTTGTCGAGGAACAACAGTTAATCAATTATAGACGGCTGACTAAATTTATAGGCATTGTGCACTCACCAGTTGCATATTTAGCGCAAACGCAATAACAAACTTTTAGACTACACAACTAGTACAATTTTCATTCTATTTGTTCCATATTCAAAGCAATTCAAACGTGTCAAATAGAATTCTCTAGGTGTTACTAATGCGGTTTTTTATAATTTTTAGGCTCTTCGTGGCACTGCGAGACACCTTCGAATCATTTTGTGCATCTTTAGAACACTCATTTTGTCGAGGAACAACAGTTAATCAATTATAGACCGCTGACTATATTTATATTCATTGTGCACTCACCAGTTGCAATGTTAGTGCAAACGCAATAACAAACTTTTAGACTACACAACAAATACAATTTTCGTTCTATTTGTTCCATATTCAAAACAATTCAAACGTGTCAAATAGCATTCGTAGGTGTTACTAATGCGGGTTTTTATAGTTTTCAGGCTCTAGGTGACACTGCGAGACACCTTCGAATTATTTTGTGCATCTTTAGAAGCACTCTTTTCGTCGAGGAATCACAGTTAATCAATTATAGACGGCTGACTATATTTATAGGCATTGTGCACTCACCAGTTGCATATTTAGCGCAAACGCAATAACAAACTTTTAGACTACACAACTAGTAGAATGTTCGTTCTATTTGTTCCATATTCAAAGCAATTCAAACGTGTCAGATGGCATTCGTATGTGTTACTAATGCGGTTTTTTATAATTTTCTGGCTCTAGGTGATACTGTGAGACACCTTCGAATTATTTTGTGCATCTTGAGAAGCACTCTTTTTGTCGAGGAACAACAGTTAATCAATTATAGACCGCTATCTATTTTTATAGGAATTGTGCACTTACCAGTTGCATATTTAGCGCAAACGCAATAACGAACTCTTAGACTACACAACAAATACAATTTTAGTTCTATTTCTTCCATATTCAAAGCAATTAAAACGTGTCAAATAGCATTCGTAGGTGTTCCTAATGCGGTTTTTTATAATTTTCAGGCTCTAGGTGATACTGCGAGACACATTCGAATTATTTTGTGCATCTTGAGAAGCACTCTTTTTGTCGAGGAAGAACAGTTTATCAATTATAGACCGCTGACTATATTTATAGGCATTGTGCACTCACCAGTTGCATATTTAGCGCAAACGCAATAACGAACTCTTAGACTACACAACAAATACAATTGTCGGTCTATTTGCTCCATATTCAAAGCAATTCAAACGTGTCAAATAGCATTCGTAGGTGTTACTAATGCGTTTTTTTATCATTTTCAGGCTCTAGGTGATACTGCGAGACACCTTCGAATTATTTTGTGCATCTTTAGAACACTCTTTTCGTCGAGGAACCACAGTTAATCAATTATAGACGGCTGACTATATTTATAGGCATTGTGCACTCACCAGTTGCATATTTAGCGCAAACGCAATAACGAACTATTAGACTACACAACAAGTACAATGTTTGTTCTATTTGTTTCATATTCAAAGCAATTCAAACGTGTCAAGTAGCATTCGTAGGTGTTACTAATGCGGTTTTTTTATAATTTTCAGGCTTTATGTGGCACTGCGAGACACCTTCGAATTATTTTGTGAATTTTTAGAAGCACTCTTTTTGTCGAGGAACAACAGTTAATCAATTATAGACCGCTGACTATATCTATAGTCATTGTGCACTCTCCATTTGCAATGTTAGCGCAAACGCAATAACAAACTTTTAGACTACACAACAAATACAATTTTCGTTCTATTTGTTCCATATTCAAAGCAATTCAAACGTGTCTAATAGCATTTGTAGGTATTACTAATGCGGTTTTTATAGTTTTCAGGCTCTAGGTGATTCTTCGAGACACCTTCGAATTATTTTGTGCATCTTTAGAAGCACTTTTTTTATCGAGGAACAACAGCTAATCAGTTATAGACCGCTGACTATATCTATAGGCATTGTGCATTCACCATTTGCAATGTTAGCGCAAACGCAATAACAAACTTTTAGACTACACAACAAATACAATGTTCGTTCTATTTGTTCCATATTCAAAGCAATTCAAACGTGTCTAATAGCATTTGTAGGTATTACTAATGCGGTTTTTATAGTTTTCAGGCTCTAGGTGATTCTTCGAGACACCTTCGAATTATTTTGTGCATCTTTAGAAGCACTTTTTTTATCGAGGAACAACAGCTAATCAGTTATAGACCGCTGACTATATCTATAGGCATTGTGCATTCACCATTTGCAATGTTAGCGCAAACGCAATAACAAACTTTTAGACTACACAACAAATACAATTTTCGTTCTATTTGTTCCATATTCAAAGCAATTCAAACGTGTCAAGTAGCATTCGAAGGTGTTACAAATGCGGTTTTTTATAATTTTCAGGCTCTATGTGACACTGCGAGACACCTTCGAATTATTTTGTGCATTTTTAGAAGCACTTTTTTTATCGAGGAACAACAGCTACTCAGTTATAGACCGCTGACTATATTTATAGGCATTGTTCACCCACCAGTTGCATATTTAGCGAAAACGCAATACCGAACTTTTAGACTACACAACACGTACAATGTTTGTTCTATTTTTTCCATATTCAAAGCAATTCAAACGTGTCAAATAGCATTCGAAGCTGTTACTAATGCGGTTTTTTATAATTTTCAGGCTCTATGTGACACTGCGAGACACCTTCGAATTATTTTGTGCATCTTTAGAAGCACTCTTTTCGTCGAGGAATCACAGTTAATCAATTATAGACGGCTGACTATATTTATAGGCATTGTGCACTCACCAGTTGCATATTTAGCGCAAACGCAATAACTAACTTTTAGACTACACAACAAATACAATTTTCGTTCTATTTGTTCCATATTCAAAGCAATTCAAGCGTGTCTAATAGCATTTGTAGGTGTTACTAATGCGGGTTTTTATAGTTTTCAGGCTCTAGGTGATACCTCGAGACACCTTCGAATTATTTTGTGCATATTTAGAAGCACTTTTTGTATCGAGGAACAACAGCTAATCAGTTATAGACCGCTCACTATATCTATAGGCATTGTGCAGTCACCATTTGCAATGTTAGCGCAAACGCAATAACAAACTTTTAGACTACACAACAAATACAATTTTCGTTCTATTTGTTCCATATTCAAAGCAATTCAAACGTGTCAAGTAGCATTCGAAGGTGTTACAAATGCGGTTTTTTATAATTTTCAGGCTCTATGTGACACTGCGAGACACCTTCGAATTATTTTGTGCATTTTTAGAAGCACTCTTTTTGTCGAGGAACAACAGTTAATCAATTATAGACGGCTGACTAAATTTATAGGCATTGTGCACTCACCAGTTGCATATTTAGCGCAAACGCAATAACAAACTTTTAGACTACACAACTAGTACAATTTTCATTCTATTTGTTCCATATTCAAAGCAATTCAAACGTGTCAAATAGAATTCTCTAGGTGTTACTAATGCGGTTTTTTATAATTTTTAGGCTCTTCGTGGCACTGCGAGACACCTTCGAATCATTTTGTGCATCTTTAGAACACTCATTTTGTCGAGGAACAACAGTTAATCAATTATAGACCGCTGACTATATTTATATTCATTGTGCACTCACCAGTTGCAATGTTAGTGCAAACGCAATAACAAACTTTTAGACTACACAACAAATACAATTTTCGTTCTATTTGTTCCATATTCAAAACAATTCAAACGTGTCAAATAGCATTCGTAGGTGTTACTAATGCGGGTTTTTATAGTTTTCAGGCTCTAGGTGACACTGCGAGACACCTTCGAATTATTTTGTGCATCTTTAGAAGCACTCTTTTCGTCGAGGAATCACAGTTAATCAATTATAGACGGCTGACTATATTTATAGGCATTGTGCACTCACCAGTTGCATATTTAGCGCAAACGCAATAACAAACTTTTAGACTACACAACTAGTAGAATGTTCGTTCTATTTGTTCCATATTCAAAGCAATTCAAACGTGTCAGATGGCATTCGTATGTGTTACTAATGCGGTTTTTTATAATTTTCTGGCTCTAGGTGATACTGTGAGACACCTTCGAATTATTTTGTGCATCTTGAGAAGCACTCTTTTTGTCGAGGAACAACAGTTAATCAATTATAGACCGCTATCTATTTTTATAGGAATTGTGCACTTACCAGTTGCATATTTAGCGCAAACGCAATAACGAACTCTTAGACTACACAACAAATACAATTTTAGTTCTATTTCTTCCATATTCAAAGCAATTAAAACGTGTCAAATAGCATTCGTAGGTGTTCCTAATGCGGTTTTTTATAATTTTCAGGCTCTAGGTGATACTGCGAGACACATTCGAATTATTTTGTGCATCTTGAGAAGCACTCTTTTTGTCGAGGAAGAACAGTTTATCAATTATAGACCGCTGACTATATTTATAGGCATTGTGCACTCACCAGTTGCATATTTAGCGCAAACGCAATAACGAACTCTTAGACTACACAACAAATACAATTGTCGGTCTATTTGCTCCATATTCAAAGCAATTCAAACGTGTCAAATAGCATTCGTAGGTGTTACTAATGCGGTTTTTTATAATTTTCATGCTCTACGTGACACTGCGAGACACCTTCGAATTATTTTGTGCATCTTTAGAACACTCATTTTGTCGAGGAACAACAGTTAATCAATTATAGACCGCTGACTATATTTATATTCATTGTGCACTCACCAGTTGCATAGTTAGCGCAAACGCAATAACAAACTTTTAGACTACACAACTAGTACAATTGTCGTTCTATTTGTTCCATATTCAAAACAATTCAAACGTGTCAAATAGCATTCGTAGGTGTTACTAATGCGTTTTTTTATCATTTTCAGGCTCTAGGTGATACTGCGAGACACCTTCGAATTATTTTGGTGCATCTTTAGAACACTCTTTTCGTCGAGGAACCACAGTTAATCAATTATAGACGGCTGACTATATTTATAGGCATTGTGCACTCACCAGTTGCATATTTAGCGCAAACGCAATAACGAACTATTAGACTACACAACAAGTACAATGTTTGTTCTATTTGTTCCATATTCAAAGCAATTCAAACGTGTCAAGTAGCATTCGTAGGTGTTACTAATGCGGTTTTTTTATAATTTTCAGGCTTTATGTGGCACTGCGAGACACCTTCGAATTATTTTGTGAATTTTTAGAAGCACTCTTTTGGTCGAGGAACAACAGTTAATCAATTATAGACCGCTGACTATATCTATAGTCATTGTGCACTCTCCATTTGCAATGTTAGCGCAAACGCAATAACAAACTTTTAGACTACACAACAAATACAATTTTCGTTCTATTTGTTCCATATTTAAAGCAATTCAAACGTGTCTAATAGCATTTGTAGGTATTACTAATGCGGTTTTTATAGTTTTCAGGCTCTAGGTGATTCTTCGAGACACCTTCGAATTATTTTGTGCATCTTTAGAAGCACTTTTTTTATCGAGGAACAACAGCTAATCAGTTATAGACCGCTGACTATATCTATAGGCATTGTGCATTCACCATTTGCAATGTTAGCCCAAACGCAATAACAAACTTTTAGACTACACAACAAATACAATTTTCGTTCTATTTGTTCCATATTCAAAGCAATTCAAACGTGTCTAATAGCATTTGTAGGTATTACTAATGCGGTTTTTATAGTTTTCAGGCTCTAGGTGATTCTTCGAGACACCTTCGAATTATTTTGTGCATCTTTAGAAGCACTTTTTTTATCGAAGAACAACAGCTAATCAGTTATAGACCGCTGACTATATCTATAGGCATTGTGCATTCACCATTTGCAATGTTAGCGCAAACGCAATAACAAACTTTTAGACTACACAACAAATACAATTTTCGTTCTATTTGTTCCATATTTAAAGCAATTCAAACGTGTCAAGTAGCATTCGAAGGTGTTACAAATGCGGTTTTTTATAATTTTCAGGCTCTATGTGACACTGCGAGACACCTTCGAATTATTTTGTGCATTTTTAGAAGCACTTTTTTTATCGAGGAACAACAGCTACTCAGTTATAGACCGCTGACTATATTTATAGGCATTGTGCACCCACCAGTTGCATATTTAGCGAAAACGCAATACCGAACTTTTAGACTACACAACACGTACAATTTTCGTTCTATTTGTTCCATATTCAAAGCAATTCAAACGTGTCAAATAGAATTCTCTAGGTGTTACTAATGCGGTTTTTTATAATTTTCAGGCTCTTCGTGACACTGCGAGACACCTTCGAATTATTTTGTGCATCTTTAGAACACTCATTTTGTCGAGGGACAACAGTTATTCAATTATAGACCGCTGACTATATTTATATTCATTGTGCACTCACCAGTTGCAATGTTAGCGCAAACGCAATAACAAACTTTTAGACTACACAACAAATACAATTTTCGTTCTATTTGTTCCATATTCAAAACAATTCAAAAACGTGTCAAATAGCATTCGTAGGTGTTACTAATGCGTTTTTTTATCATTTTCAGGCTCTAGGTGATACTGCGAGACACTTTCGAATTATTTTGTGCATCTTTAGAACACTCTTTTCGTCGAGGAACCACAGTTAATCAATTATAGACGGCTGACTATATTTATAGGCATTGTGCACTCACCAGTTGCATATTTAGCGCAAACGCAATAACGAACTATTAGACTACACAACAAGTACAATGTTTGTTCTATTTGTTTCATATTCAAAGCAATTCAAACGTGTCAAGTAGCATTCGTAGGTGTTACTAATGCGGTTTTTTTATAATTTTCAGGCTTTATGTGGCACTGCGAGACACCGAATTATTTTGTGAATTTTTAGAAGCACTCTTTTTGTCGAGGAACAACAGTTAATCAATTATAGACCGCTGACTATATCTATAGTCATTGTGCACTCTCCATTTGCAATGTTAGCGCAAACGCAATAACAAACTTTTAGACTACACAACAAATACAATTTTCGTTCTATTTGTTCCATATTCAAAGCAATTCAAACGTGTCTAATAGCATTTGTAGGTATTACTAATGCGGTTTTTATAGTTTTCAGGCTCTAGGTGATTCTTCGAGACACCTTCGAATTATTTTGTGCATCTTTATAAGCACTTTTTTTATCGAGGAACAACAGCTAATCAGTTATAGACCGCTGACTATATCTATAGGCATTGTGCATTCACCATTTGCAATGTTAGCGCAAACGCAATAACAAACTTTTAGACTACACAACAAATACAATGTTCGTTCTATTTGTTCCATATTCAAAGCAATTCAAACGTGTCTAATAGCATTTGTAGGTATTACTAATGCGGTTTTTATAGTTTTCAGGCTCTAGGTGATTCTTCGAGACACCTTCGAATTATTTTGTGCATCTTTAGAAGCACTTTTTTTATCGAGGAACAACAGCTAATCAGTTATAGACCGCTGACTATATCTATAGGCATTGTGCATTCACCATTTGCAATGTTAGCGCAAACGCAATAACAAACTTTTAGACTACACAACAAATACAATTTTCGTTCTATTTGTTCCATATTCAAAGCAATTCAAACGTGTCAAGTAGCATTCGAAGGTGTTACAAATGCGGTTTTTTATAATTTTCAGGCTCTATGTGACACTGCGAGACACCTTCGAATTATTTTGTGCATTTTTAGAAGCACTTTTTTTATCGAGGAACAACAGCTACTCAGTTATAGACCGCTGACTATATTTATAGGCATTGTTCACCCACCAGTTGCATATTTAGCGAAAACGCAATACCGAACTTTTAGACTACACAACACGTACAATGTTTGTTCTATTTTTTCCATATTCAAAGCAATTCAAACGTGTCAAATAGCATTCGAAGCAGTTACTAATGCGGTTTTTTATAATTTTCAGGCTCTATGTGACACTGCGAGACACCTTCGAATTATTTTGTGCATCTTTAGAAGCACTCTTTTCGTCGAGGAATCACAGTTAATCAATTATAGACGGCTGACTATATTTATAGGCATTGTGCACTCACCAGTTGCATATTTAGCGCAAACGCAATAACTAACTTTTAGACTACACAACAAATACAATTTTCGTTCTATTTGTTCCATATTCAAAGCAATTCAAGCGTGTCTAATAGCATTTGTAGGTGTTACTAATGCGGGTTTTTATAGTTTTCAGGCTCTAGGTGATACCTCGAGACACCTTCGAATTATTTTGTGCATCTTTAGAAGCACTTTTTGTATCGAGGAACAACAGCTAATCAGTTATAGACCGCTCACTATATCTATAGGCATTGTGCAGTCACCATTTGCAATGTTAGCGCAAACGCAATAACAAACTTTTAGACTACACAACAAATACAATTTTCGTTCTATTTGTTCCATATTCAAAGCAATTCAAACGTGTCAAGTAGCATTCGAAGGTGTTACAAATGCGGTTTTTTATAATTTTCAGGCTCTATGTGACACTGCGAGACACCTTCGAATTATTTTGTGCATTTTTAGAAGCACTCTTTTTGTCGAGGAACAACAGTTAATCAATTATAGACGGCTGACTAAATTTATAGGCATTGTGCACTCACCAGTTGCATATTTAGCGCAAACGCAATAACAAACTTTTAGACTACACAACTAGTACAATTTTCATTCTATTTGTTCCATATTCAAAGCAATTCAAACGTGTCAAATAGAATTCTCTAGGTGTTACTAATGCGGTTTTTTATAATTTTTAGGCTCTTCGTGGCACTGCGAGACACCTTCGAATCATTTTGTGCATCTTTAGAACACTCATTTTGTCGAGGAACAACAGTTAGTCAATTATAGACCGCTGACTATATTTATATTCATTGTGCACTCACCAGTTGCAATGTTAGTGCAAACGCAATAACAAACTTTTAGACTACACAACAAATACAATTTTCGTTCTATTTGTTCCATATTCAAAACAATTCAAACGTGTCAAATAGCATTCGTAGGTGTTACTAATGCGGGTTTTTATAGTTTTCAGGCTCTAGGTGACACTGCGAGACACCTTCGAATTATTTTGTGCATCTTTAGAAGCACTCTTTTCGTCGAGGAATCACAGTTAATCAATTATAGACGGCTGACTATATTTATAGGCATTGTGCACTCACCAGTTGCATATTTAGCGCAAACGCAATAACAAACTTTTAGACTACACAACTAGTAGAATGTTCGTTCTATTTGTTCCATATTCAAAGCAATTCAAACGTGTCAGATGGCATTCGTATGTGTTACTAATGCGGTTTTTTATAATTTTCTGGCTCTAGGTGATACTGTGAGACACCTTCGAATTATTTTGTGCATCTTGAGAAGCACTCTTTTTGTCGAGGAACAACAGTTAATCAATTATAGACCGCTATCTATTTTTATAGGAATTGTGCACTTACCAGTTGCATATTTAGCGCAAACGCAATAACGAACTCTTAGACTACACAACAAATACAATTTTAGTTCTATTTCTTCCATATTCAAAGCAATTAAAACGTGTCAAATAGCATTCGTAGGTGTTCCTAATGCGGTTTTTTATAATTTTCAGGCTCTAGGTGATACTGCGAGACACCTTCGAATTATTTTGTGCATCTTTAGAACACTCATTTTGTCGAGGAACAACAGTTAATCAATTATAGACCGCTGACTATATTTATATTCATTGTGCACTCACCAGTTGCATAGTTAGCGCAAACGCAATAACAAACTTTTAGACTACACAACTAGTACAATTGTCGTTCTATTTGTTCCATATTCAAAGCAATTCAAACGTGTCAAATAGCATTCGTAGGTGTTACTAATGCGGTTTTTTATAATTTTCAGGCTCTACGTGACACTGCGAGACACCTTCGAATTATTTTGTGCATCTTTAGAACACTCATTTTGTCGAGGAACAACAGTTAATCAATTATAGACCGCTGACTATATTTATATTCATTGTGCACTCACCAGTTGCATATTTAGCGCAAACGCAATAACCAACTTTTAGACTACACAACAAATACAATGTTCGTTCTATTTGTTCCATATTCAAAGCAATTCAAACGTGTCAAATAGCATTCGTAGGTGTTACAAATGCGGTTTTTTATAATTTTCAGGCTCTATGTGACACTGCGAGACACCTTCGAATTATTTTGTGCATTTTTAGAAGCACTCTTTTTGTCGAGGAACAACAGTTAATCAATTATAGACGGCTGACTAAATTTATAGGCATTGTGCACTCACCAGTTGCATATTTAGCGCAAACGCAATAACAAACTTTTAGACTACACAACTAGTACAATTTTCATTCTATTTGTTCCATATTCAAAGCAATTCAAACGTGTCAAATAGAATTCTCTAGGTGTTACTAATGCGGTTTTTTATAATTTTTAGGCTCTTCGTGGCACTGCGAGACACCTTCGAATCATTTTGTGCATCTTTAGAACACTCATTTTGTCGAGGAACAACAGTTAATCAATTATAGACCGCTGACTATATTTATATTCATTGTGCACTCACCAGTTGCAATGTTAGTGCAAACGCAATAACAAACTTTTAGACTACACAACAAATACAATTTTCGTTCTATTTGTTCCATATTCAAAACAATTCAAACGTGTCAAATAGCATTCGTAGGTGTTACTAATGCGGGTTTTTATAGTTTTCAGGCTCTAGGTGACACTGCGAGACACCTTCGAATTATTTTGTGCATCTTTAGAAGCACTCTTTTCGTCGAGGAATCACAGTTAATCAATTATAGACGGCTGACTATATTTATAGGCATTGTGCACTCACCAGTTGCATATTTAGCGCAAACGCAATAACAAACTTTTAGACTACACAACTAGTAGAATGTTCGTTCTATTTGTTCCATATTCAAAGCAATTCAAACGTGTCAGATGGCATTCGTATGTGTTACTAATGCGGTTTTTTATAATTTTCTGGCTCTAGGTGATACTGTGAGACACCTTCGAATTATTTTGTGCATCTTGAGAAGCACTCTTTTTGTCGAGGAACAACAGTTAATCAATTATAGACCGCTATCTATTTTTATAGGAATTGTGCACTTACCAGTTGCATATTTAGCGCAAACGCAATAACGAACTCTTAGACTACACAACAAATACAATTTTAGTTCTATTTCTTCCATATTCAAAGCAATTAAAACGTGTCAAATAGCATTCGTAGGTGTTCCTAATGCGGTTTTTTATAATTTTCAGGCTCTAGGTGATACTGCGAGACACCTTCGAATTATTTTGTGCATCTTGAGAAGCACTCTTTTTGTCGAGGAAGAACAGTTTATCAATTATAGACCGCTGACTATATTTATAGGCATTGTGCACTCACCAGTTGCATATTTAGCGCAAACGCAATAACGAACTCTTAGACTACACAACAAATACAATTGTCGGTCTATTTGCTCCATATTCAAAGCAATTCAAACGTGTCAAATAGCATTCGTAGGTGTTACTAATGCGGTTTTTTATAATTTTCATGCTCTACGTGACACTGCGAGACACCTTCGATTTATTTTGTGCATCTTTAGAACACTCATTTTGTCGAGGAACAACAGTTAATCAATTATAGACCGCTGACTATATTTATATTCATTGTGCACTCACCAGTTGCATAGTTAGCGCAAACGCAATAACAAACTTTTAGACTACACAACTAGTACAATTGTCGTTCTATTTGTTCCATATTCAAAGCAATTCAAACGTGTCAAATAGCATTCGTAGGTGTTACTAATGCAGTTTTTTATAATTTTCAGGCTCTAGGTGAAACTGCGAGACACCTTCGAATTATTTAATGCATCTTGAGAAGCACTCTTTTTGTCGAGGAACAACAGTTAATCAATTATAGACCGCTGACTATTTTTATAGGCATTGTGCGCTCACACAGTTGCAATGTTAGCGCAAACGCAATACCAAACTTTTAGACTACACAAGTACAATGTTCGTTCTATTTGAACTATATTCAAATCAATTCAAACGGTCAAATGGCAGTCGTACGTGTTACTAATGCGGTTTTTTATAATTTTCAGGCTCTCGGTGACACTGCGACACACCTTCGAACTATTTTTTGCAATTTGGAAGCACTCTTTTTGTCGATGAACAACATTTAATCAATTATAGACCGCTGACTATATTTATAGGCATTGTGCACTCACCAGTTGCATATTTAGCGCAAACACAATAACAAACTTTTAGACTACACAACAAATACAATGTTCGTTCTATTTGTTCCATATTCAAAGCAATTAAAACGTGTCAAATAGCATTCGTAGGTGTTACTAATGCGGTTTTTTATAATTTTCAGGCTCTAGGTGATACTGCGAGACACCTTCGAATTATTTTGTGCATCTTTAGAACACTCTTTTTGCCGAGGAACAACAGTCAATCAATTAGAAACCGTTGACTATATTTATAGGTATTGTGCACGCACTAGTTGCAATGTTAGCGCAAACGCAATAACGAACTTTTAGACTACACAACAAGTACAATGTTTGTTCTATTTGTTCCATATTCAAAGCAATTCAAACGTGTCAAGTAGCATTCGTAGGTGTTACTAATGCGGTTTTTTATAATTTTCAGGCTCTATGTGACACTACGAGACACCTTCGAATTATTTTGTGCATTTTTAGAAGCACTCTTTTTGTCGAGGAACCACAGTTAATCAATTACAGACGGCTGACTATATTTATAGGCATTGTGCACTCACCAGTTGCATATTTAGAGCAAACGCAATAACAAACTTTTAGACTACACAAATAGTACAATTTTCGTTCTATTTGTTCCATATTTAAATACAATTCAAACGTGTCAAATAGACATTGTGCACTCACCAGTTGCATATTTAGCGAAATCGCAATAACGACCTTTTAGACTACACAACAAATACAATGTTCGTTCTATTTGTTCCACAATCCAAGCAATTAAAACGTGTCAAATTGCATTCGTAGGTGTTACTAATGCGGTTTTTTATAATTTTTAGGCTCTAGGTGACGCTGCGAGACACTTTCGAATTATTTTGTGCATCTTTAGAACATGCTTTTTGTCGAGGAGCAACAGTTAATCAATTATAGAGCGCTGACTATATTTATAGGCATTGTGCACTCACCAGTTGCATATTTAACGCAAACGCAATAACGAACTTTTAGACTACACAACAAATACAATTTTCGTTCTATTTGTTCCACAATCCAAGCAATTAAAACGTGTCAAATAGCATTCGTAGGTGTTACTAATGCGGTTTTTTATAATTTTTAGGCTCTAGGTGACGCTGCGAGACACTTTCGAATTATTTTGTGCATCTTTAGAACATGCTTTTTGTCGAGGAGCAACAGTTAATCAATTATAGAGCGCTGACTATATTTATAGGCATTGTGCACTCACCAGTTGCATATTTAACGCAAACGCAATAACGAACTTTTAGACTACACAACAAATACAATTTTCGTTCTATTTGTTCCATATTCAAAGCAATTCAAACGTGTCAGATGGCATTCGTAGATGTTACTAATGCGGTTTTATATCATTTTTAGGCTCTAGGTGACGCTACGAGACACCTTCGAATTATTTTGTGAATCTTTAGAAAACTCTTTTTGTTGAGGAGCAACAGTAAAAAAGGAGTTTACTATCAACAATCAAGGGCCGAACTTACGTGTCAATTTAACGGACATTGAAGACTATCGTAATCTTACAAAATTTTACGATACTAACAAAGATAAAATAGAATACTACACATTTCGCAACCCGGAAAACTCGAACTTATCGGTAATAATGAGAAATATTCCAACCTCGCTTACAACCGAAGAAATTTCTAATGAACTTAAGTCTCTACAGTTCACAGCCTTAAAGGTCACGCGACTACTTAAAAACAAACAGCCGATTCCTCTTTGTGCAATTGAGTTACCTAAAACGGATAAATCGAAAGAAATCTTCAAGCTAACTAAGTTCCTACATAGTATCATTTCAATAGAGCCGCGGCGTACTAGCAAAGATACCCCACAGTGTACGAACTGTCAGCGATTAGGACACACGAAAAATTACTGTCATCTCCCAGCTCGCTGTGTCAAGTGTCCAGGAATGCATCACTACTCAAAATGCCCTAAAACAAAAACAGAAAAGCCCAAGTGTGTAAACTGTGGCGGCGAACATCCCGCAAACTATAGAGGCTGCAACTACTATACTACCTCCAACAAAAAAAATACCCGCACCCTTCACCACTCCCAAACCCCAAATTCAAACCATACTGTCTATAGCTATGTTACTCCAGGAACCACCTACGCCCATAAACTATCTCCCACAACAACGTCTCAACAATCTACCCCAAACAATACCTCACAATCTACTCACTCTCCTCCTCTTACTGATCTAATCCAGACTATTTGGCATATGTTATCTCCATTTCATGAACAGATTAAATCGTTCATCTTCTCAATTATTCCTTCTCTCCTTAATGGATAAATATCAATTATGTCGACTATCTAATCTCATCATCGCTAACTATAATGCGGATGGTTTACAAAGACAGAGACAACTAGTTATTGCCTTCATAGAGAGACACAACGTAGACATCCTAATTGTTACAGAAACTCATCTAGCACACGATCAACAATTTAGAATACCACAGTACAATATCTACAGACAAGATCGCATATCCAACTACGCATCTGGAGGAGTTGCAATAATTATTAAAAAATCGCTACACGTCCACACTTACGACATCGAAGGACTCGTTAATCTTGAAACTACCGCTATTAAATTAGAAATGGAGAACAAGAAAAGTGTGAATATTATAGCAGCATATAAACAGCCTAACAGACGTCTACTCGAAGCAGATATAGCAGCCATATTTCCCGATAATATACCCACTTTAGCTATTGGTGATTTCAATTCGAAGAATACAATTTGGGGTTGTACAAGCAGTAACCCAAATGGAAATCGTTTATACGAACACATATCCAATCACGCCATCCAGGTAGCAGCTCCAACCGAACCTACACATTACCCATACCGCAGAAACCATCGCCCTGACATTTTAGACATTGGTCTAGTAAAAAATTTTCCTGTCCCAATATTCCAAACAGTCCTATACGAGCTAGACTCTGATCATCTTCCAGTGTTACTTACTTTTGATAGCACTCCATTAATTACACAACCATTTCCTAAACTAATCAACGGTGTAGTTGACTGGGACTACTTCCAAACTTCTCTTGCTGAAACGATACGTTGTCCAACTAATATTGAATCTCAGGCAGACATTGACACAGAGCTTGACAAACTTAACTCAGCAGTCAAGACGGCTGTAAGCAAAGCTACTACAATTCAAACTAAGCGAAAATACACTTACAGGGCTCTACCTGAAAGTATTTTAAAACTTATAAAACATAAAAATCGGCTGAGAAGATTGTGGACCAGAACACGAGATCCCCTCCTCAAAACACATGTTAACCGACTTACACGGGAAGTCAAAATGGCATTAGATCAACACAGAATAACTAATTACCAAAATTACATATCTGATCTACAGCCCAGGGACCCTACTATGTGGCGAGCTACGAGAAGAATATTAAAACAACAGCCGCAAGTTTCCACTATACAAGTTGATAATCATAAGTACGCCACTGATGAAGAAAAATGCGACATATTTGCCACACATCTACAAAATACTTTTGTTACCAAAATATCTGACAGAAACACTGATTTTGCAGAAGCAGTAAAAATGAAATTAACTACGGACTTCCCAGCTAATCCCGGACTAATAGTACCTACTTCTCCTGAAGAAATATTAGAGCATATTCACAGTCTGTCTCCTAAAAAGTCGCCAGGTCACGACCTAATTCCAAATATAGTTCTCAGAAACTTCCCTTTAAAAATAATAACTTTTCTAACAATATTATTCAATGCTTGCCTTAGAATTGGATACTTCCCAAATTCTTGGAAGTATGCACACATCTTAGTTTTTCCTAAACCAGGCAAAAACCATAAGCACCTTGACAGTTACCGCCCAATAAGTCTCCTTCCTACACTCTCCAAACTCCTTGAAAAAATTATTCACTCCCGTATCAATGCATTTCTCCTAGACAATCAGATTCTTCCGGCATACCAATATGGTTTTCGAAAGAAATACTCAACCGTACATCAATTGTCTCGTATTTCTGAACTCATAGAGACAGCTTTTGAAAATAAGCAGCATACCGTGGCCCTGTTCCTTGATATTGCTCGGGCATTCGACCGAGTGTGGATAGAAGGATTATTGTTCAAGCTGATAAAAATAAACATGCCCGCATACTTGTTATCCATTATTAAATCCTTCTTAACGAACCGCACGTTTGCAGTAAGAATCAACAGTTCACTATCAGCAAAAAAGAATATTCATGCCGGAGTACCACAAGGTTCCATCATAGGCCCAACACTGTTTAATATTTATATGTCTGACATCCCTGAACCCATCAATTCAACCATCGCTATGTATGCTGACGACACCGTTCTACTCTCTCAACATACCGATATTCTCATATCTGTACGTCGTCTTCAAGATTACACCGACATCTTGCTGAAGTGGTTTGATAAATGGTGCATAAGACTGAACACCACTAAATGCGAAACTAAAATTTTTACTCTTCGAAGGCCAATTTTACCCCCAAACATCACAATTGACAACCAACAAATTCAATGGAATCCGGCGGATAACGCAGTGAAATACCTAGGTGTATTCCTCGATACGAAACTGACATGGGCTTTTCATACAAATAAAAAGCTGAATGAAGCATACGCACGACTGGCGATGCTGTATCCAATCATTAATAAGAATTCGCCCCTTAAACATGAAGTAGGATGTCTTATCTACGAGTCAGTTATCAGACCTGTTCTAACGTACGCATGTCAGGTTTGGGGAGCAGCTTCACAAACACAACTGAAGAAATTACAGATATTTCAAAATAAAATTCTTCGTATAATTTTCAACGCACCTTGGTTTGTGCGCAACTCTCAACTTCAACGAGAGGCAAATATACCATGCATTCAGGATTTTATCAAGACAGCAACAAGAACATATTTTCGTGACATTACGCAGTGCGGTGGAGCAAGGTATTATAACACCGGATCCAAGGGTATTCACTCCAGGCTGAAACGTCAACTTCCGCAAGATATTTACTTAAACTATTCAACTACAGATGACAGTGATCAGTGAAATAAGATAAGTTACCTTTAATAAACAGTGAGTGTAACGCAAAACCCATTTATAGTGCGGCATCCGCCTCTAGTCCATAGCCTAACACATAAATTTGTAAAATTGCATCTCAACCATGTATAGCGATTCCGCTGATCTGGTTTATATTAAAAAAAAAAAAAAAAAAAAATAGAAGCACTCTTTTTGTCGAGGAACAACAGTTAATCAATTATAGACCGCTGACTTTATCTATAGGCATTGTGCACTCTCCATTTGCATTGTTAGCGCAAACGCAATAACAAACTTTTAGACTACACAATAAATACAATTTTCGTTCTATTTGTTCCATATTCAAAGCAATTCACACGTGTCAAATAGCATTCGAAGGAGTTACAAATGCGGTTTTTTATAATTTTCAAGCTCTCAGTAACACTGCGAGACTTCTTCAAATTATTTTGTGCATCTTTAGAAGCACTCTTTTTGTCGAGGAACCACAGTTAATCAATTACAGACGGCTGACTATATTTATAGGCATTGTGCACTCACCAGTTGCATATTTAGCGCAAACGCAATAACAAACTTTTAGACTACACAAATAGTACAATTTTCGTTCTATTTGTTCCATATTTAAATACAATTCAAACGTGTCAAATAGACATTGTGCACTCACCAGTTGCATATTTAGCGAAATCGCAATAACGACCTTTTAGACTACACAACAAATACAATGTTCGTTCTATTTGTTCCACAATCCAAGCAATTAAAACGTGTCAAATAGCATTCGTAGGTGTTACTAATGCGGTTTTTTATAATTTTTAGGCTCTAGGTGACGCTGCGAGACACTTTCGAATTATTTTGTGCATCTTTAGAACATGCTTTTTGTCGAGGAGCAACAGTTAATCAATTATAGAGCGCTGACTATATTTATAGGCATTGTGCACTCACCAGTTGCATATTTAACGCAAACGCAATAACGAACTTTTAGACTACACAACAAATACAATTTTCGTTCTATTTGTTCCATATTCAAAGCAATTCAAACGTGTCAGATGGCATTCGTAGATGTTACTAATGCGGTTTTATATCATTTTTAGGCTCTAGGTGACGCTACGAGACACCTTCGAATTATTTTGTGAATCTTTAGAAAACTCTTTTTGTTGAGGAGCAACAGTTAATCAATTATAGAGCGCTGACTATATTTATAGGCATTGTGCACTCGCCAGCTGCATATTTAGCGCAAACGTAATAACGAACTTTTAGACTACACAACAAATACAATGTTCGGTTTATTTGTTCCATATTCAAAGCAATTCAAATGTGTCAAACAGCATTCGTAGGTGTTACTAATGCGGTTTTTTATAATTTTCAGGCTCTAGGTGATACTGCGAGACACCTTCGAATTATTTTGTGCATCTTTAGAAGCACTCTTTCTGTCGAGGAACAATAGTTAATCAATTATAGACAGCTGACTATATTTATAGGCATAGTGCACTCACAAGTTGCATATTTAGCGCAGACGTAATAACGAACTTTTAGACTACACAACAAATACAATGTTCGTTCTATTTGTTCCATATTCAAAGCAATTCAAACGTGTCAGATGGCATTCGTAGGTGTTACTAATGCGGCTTTATATAATTTTTAAGCTCTAGGTGACGCTGCGAGACACCTTCGAATTATTTTGTGAATCTTTAGAACACTCTTTTTGTCGAGGAGCAACAGTTAATCAATTATAGACCGCTGACTATATTTATAGGCATTGTGCACTCACCAGTTGCATATTTAGCGCAGACGTAATAACGAACTTTTAGACTACACAACAAATACAATGTTCGTTCTATTTGTTCCATATTCAAAATAATTCAAACGTGTCAAACTGCATTCGTAGGTGTTACTAATGCGGTTTTTTATAATTTTCAGACTCTAGGTGATACTGCGAGACACCTTCGAATTATTTTGTGCATTTTTAGAAGCACTCTTTTTGTCGAGGAACAACAGTTAATCAATTATAGACCGCTGACTTTATCTATAGGCATTGTGCACTCTCCATTTGCAATGTTAGCGCAAACGCAATAACAAACTTTTAGACTACACAATAAATACAATTTTCGTTCTATTTGTTCCATATTCAAAGCAATTCACACGTGTCAAATAGCATTCGAAGGAGTTACAAATGCGGTTTTTTATAATTTTCAAGCTCTCAGTAACACTGCGAGACTTCTTCAAATTATTTTGTGCATCTTTAGAAGCACTTTTTTTGTCGAGGAACCACAGTTAATCAATTACAGACGGCTGACTATATTTATAGGCATTGTGCACTCACCAGTTGCATATTTAGCGCAAACGCAATAACAAACTTTTAGACTACACAAATAGTACAATTTTCGTTCTATTTGTTCCATATTTAAAGCAATTCAAACGTGTCAAATAGACATTGTGCACTCACCAGTTGCATATTTAGCGAAATCGCAATAACGACCTTTTAGACTACACAACAAATACAATGTTCGTTCTATTTGTTCCACAATCCAAGCAATTAAAACGTGTCAAATAGCATTCGTAGGTGTTACTAATGCGGTTTTTTATAATTTTTAGGCTCTAGGTGACGCTGCGAGACACTTTCGAATTATTTTGTGCATCTTTAGAACATGCTTTTTGTCGAGGAGCAACAGTTAATCAATTATAGAGCGCTGACTATATTTATAGGCATTGTGCACTCACCAGTTGCATATTTAACGCAAACGCAATAACGAACTTTTAGACTACACAACAAATACAATTTTCGTTCTATTTGTTCCATATTCAAAGCAATTCAAACGTGTCAGATGGCATTCGTAGATGTTACTAATGCGGTTTTATATAATTTTTAGGCTCTAGGTGACGCTACGAGACACCTTCGAATTATTTTGTGAATCTTTAGAAACCTCTTTTTGTCGAGGAGCAACAGTTAATCAATTATAGAGCGCTGACTATATTTATAGGCATTGTGCACTCACCAGTTGCATATTTAGCGCAAACGTAATAACGAACTTTTAGACTACACAACAAATACAATGTTCGGTTTATTTGTTCCATATTCAAAGCAATTCAAATGTGTCAAACAGCATTCGTAGGTGTTACTAATGCGGTTTTTTATAATTTTCAGGCTCTAGGTGATACTGCGAGACACCTTCGAATTATTTTGTGCATCTTTAGAAGCACTCTTTCTGTCGAGGAACAATAGTTAATCAATTATAGACAGCTGACTATATTTATAGGCATAGTGCACTCACAAGTTGCATATTTAGCGCAGACGTAATAACGAACTTTTAGACTACACAACAAATACAATGTTCGTTCTATTTGTTCCATATTCAAAGCAATTCAAACGTGTCAGATGGCATTCGTAGGTGTTACTAATGCGGCTTTATATAATTTTTAAGCTCTAGGTGACGCTGCGAGACACCTTCGAATTATTTTGTGAATCTTTAGAACACTCTTTTTGTCGAGGAGCAACAGTTAATCAATTATAGACCGCTGACTATATTTATAGGCATTGTGCACTCACCAGTTGCATATTTAGCGCAGACGTAATAACGAACTTTTAGACTACACAACAAATACAATGTTCGTTCTATTTGTTCCATATTCAAAATAATTCAAACGTGTCAAACTGCATTCGTAGGTGTTACTAATGCGGTTTTTTATAATTTTCAGACTCTAGGTGATACTGCGAGACACCTTCGAATTATTTTGTGCATTTTTAGAAGCACTCTTTTTGTCGAGGAACAACAGTTAATCAATTATAGACCGCTGACTTTATCTATAGGCATTGTGCACTCTCCATTTGCAATGTTAGCGCAAACGCAATAACAAACTTTTAGACTACACAATAAATACAATTTTCGTTCTATTTGTTCCATATTCAAAGCAATTCACACGTGTCAAATAGCATTCGAAGGAGTTACAAATGCGGTTTTTTATAATTTTCAAGCTCTCAGTAACACTGCGAGACTTCTTCAAATTATTTTGTGCATCTTTAGAAGCACTTTTTTTGTCGAGGAACCACAGTTAATCAATTACAGACGGCTGACTATATTTATAGGCATTGTGCACTCACCAGTTGCATATTTAGCGCAAACGCAATAACAAACTTTTAGACTACACAAATAGTACAATTTTCGTTCTATTTGTTCCATATTTAAAGCAATTCAAACGTGTCAAATAGACATTGTGCACTCACCAGTTGCATATTTAGCGAAATCGCAATAACGACCTTTTAGACTACACAACAAATACAATGTTCGTTCTATTTGTTCCACAATCCAAGCAATTAAAACGTGTCAAATAGCATTCGTAGGTGTTACTAATGCGGTTTTTTATAATTTTTAGGCTCTAGGTGACGCTGCGAGACACTTTCGAATTATTTTGTGCATCTTTAGAACATGCTTTTTGTCGAGGAGCAACAGTTAATCAATTATAGAGCGCTGACTATATTTATAGGCATTGTGCACTCACCAGTTGCATATTTAACGCAAACGCAATAACGAACTTTTAGACTACACAACAAATACAATTTTCGTTCTATTTGTTCCATATTCAAAGCAATTCAAACGTGTCAGATGGCATTCGTAGATGTTACTAATGCGGTTTTATATAATTTTTAGGCTCTAGGTGACGCTACGAGACACCTTCGAATTATTTTGTGAATCTTTAGAAACCTCTTTTTGTCGAGGAGCAACAGTTAATCAATTATAGAGCGCTGACTATATTTATAGGCATTGTGCACTCACCAGTTGCATATTTAGCGCAAACGTAATAACGAACTTTTAGACTACACAACAAATACAATGTTCGGTTTATTTGTTCCATATTCAAAGCAATTCAAATGTGTCAAACAGCATTCGTAGGTGTTACTAATGCGGTTTTTTATAATTTTCAGGCTCTAGGTGATACTGCGAGACACCTTCGAATTATTTTGTGCATCTTTAGAAGCACTCTTTCTGTCGAGGAACAATAGTTAATCAATTATAGACAGCTGACTATATTTATAGCCATAGTGCACTCACAAGTTGCATATTTAGCGCAGACGTAATAACGAACTTTTAGACTACACAACAAATACAATGTTCGTTCTATTTGTTCCATATTCAAAGCAATTCAAACGTGTCAGATGGCATTCGTAGGTGTTACTAATGCGGCTTTATATAATTTTTAAGCTCTAGGTGACGCTGCGAGACACCTTCGAATTATTTTGTGAATCTTTAGAACACTCTTTTTGTCGAGGAGCAACAGTTAATCAATTATATACCGCTGACTATATTTATAGGCATTGTGCACTCACCAGTTGCATATTTAGCGCAGACGTAATAACGAACTTTTAGACTACACAACAAATACAATGTTCGTTCTATTTGTTCCATATTCAAAATAATTCAAACGTGTCAAACTGCATTCGTAGGTGTTACTAATGCGGTTTTTTATAATTTTCAGACTCTAGGTGATACTGCGAGACACCTTCGAATTATTTTGTGCATTTTTAGAAGCACTCTTTTTGTCGAGGAACAACAGTTAATCAATTATAGACCGCTGACTTTATCTATAGGCATTGTGCACTCTCCATTTGCAATGTTAGCGCAAACGCAATAACAAACTTTTAGACTACACAATAAATACAATTTTCGTTCTATTTGTTCCATATTCAAAGCAATTCACACGTGTCAAATAGCATTCGAAGGAGTTACAAATGCGGTTTTTTATAATTTTCAAGCTCTCAGTAACACTGCGAGACTTCTTCAAATTATTTTGTGCATCTTTAGAAGCACTCTTTTTGTCGAGGAACCACAGTTAATCAATTACAGACGGCTGACTATATTTATTGGCATTGTGCACTCACCAGTTGCATATTTAGCGCAAACGCAATAACAAACTTTTAGACTACACAAATAGTACAATTTTCGTTCTATTTGTTCCATATTTAAAGCAATTCAAACGTATCAAATAGACATTGTGCACTCACCAGTTGCATATTTAGCGAAATCGCAATAACGACCTTTTAGACTACACAACAAATACAATGTTCGTTCTATTTGTTCCACAATCCAAGCAATTAAAACGTGTCAAATAGCATTCGTAGGTGTTACTAATGCGGTTTTTTATAATTTTTAGGCTCTAGGTGACGCTGCGAGACACTTTCGAATTATTTTGTGCATCTTTAGAACATGCTTTTTGTCGAGGAGCAACAGTTAATCAATTATAGAGCGCTGACTATATTTATAGGCATTGTGCACTCACCAGTTGCATATTTAACGCAAACGCAATAACGAACTTTTAGACTACACAACAAATACAATTTTCGTTCTATTTGTTCCATATTCAAAGCAATTCAAACGTGTCAGATGGCATTCGTAGATGTTACTAATGCGGTTTTATATAATTTTTAGGCTCTAGGTGACGCTACGAGACACCTTCGAATTATTTTGTGAATCTTTAGAAAACTCTTTTTGTCGAGGAGCAACAGTTAACAATTATAGAGCGCTGACTATATTTATAGGCATTGTGCACTCACCAGTTGCATATTTAGCGCAAACGTAATAACGAACTTTTAGACTACACAACAAATACAATGTTCGGTTTATTTGTTCCATATTCAAAGCAATTCAAATGTGTCAAACAGCATTCGTAGGTGTTACTAATGCGGTTTTTTATAATTTTCAGGCTCTAGGTGATACTGCGAGACACTTTCGATTTATTTTGTGCATCTTTAGAAGCACTCTTTCTGTCGAGGAACAATAGTTAATCAATTATAGACAGCTGACTATATTTATAGGCATAGTGCACTCACAAGTTGCATATTTAGCGCAGACGTAATAACGAACTTTTAGACTACACAACAAATACAATGTTCGTTCTATTTGTTCCATATTCAAAGCAATTCAAACGTGTCAGATGGCATTCGTAGGTGTTACTAATGCGGCTTTATATAATTTTTAAGCTCTAGGTGACGCTGCGAGACACCTTCGAATTATTTTGTGAATCTTTAGAACACTCTTTTTGTCGAGGAGCAACAGTTAATCAATTATAGACCGCTGACTATATTTATAGGCATTGTGCACTCACCAGTTGCATATTTAGCGCAGACGTAATAACGAACTTTTAGACTACACAACAAATACAATGTTCGTTCTATTTGTTCCATATTCAAAATAATTCAAACGTGTCAAACTGCATTCGTAGGTGTTACTAATGCGGTTTTTTATAATTTTCAGACTCTAGGTGATACTGCGAGACACCTTCGAATTATTTTGTGCATCTTTAGAAGCACTGTTTTTGTCGAGGAACAACAGTTAATCAATTATAGACAGCTGACTATATTAATAGGCATAGTGCACTTACCAGTTGCATATTTAGCGCAAACGTAATAACGAACTTTTAGACTACTCAACAAATACAATGTTCGGTTTATTTGTTCCATATTCAAAGCAATTCAAATGTGTCAAACAGCATTCGTAGGTGTTACTAATGCGGTTTTTTATAATTTTCAGGCTCTAGGTGATACTGCGAGACACCTTCGAATTATTTTGTGCATCTTTAGAAGCACTGTTTTTGTCGAGGAACAACAGTTAATCAATTATAGACAGCTAACTATATTTATAGGCATAGTGCACTCACCAGTTGCATATTTAGCGCAAACGTAATAACGAACTTTTAGACTACTCAACAAATACAATGTTCGGTTTATTTGTTCCATATTCAAAGCAATTCAAATGTGTCAAACAGCATTCGTAGGTGTTACTAATGCGGTTTTTTATAATTTTCAGGCTCTAGGTGATACTGCGAGACACCTTCGAATTATTTTGGCATGTATAGAAGCACTCTTTTTGTCGAGGAACAACAGTTAATCAATTATAGACAGCTGACTATATTTATAGGCAAAGTGCACTCACCAGTTGCATATTTAGCGCAAACGTAATAACGAACTTTTAGACTACTCAACAAATACAATGTTCGGTTTATTTGTTCCATATTCAAAGCAATTCAAATGTGTCAAACAGCATTCGTAGGTGTTACTAATGCGGTTTTTTATAATTTTCAGACTCTAGGTGATACTGCGAGACACCTTCGAATTATTTTGTGCATCTTTAGAAGCACTCTTTTCGTCGAGGAACCACAGTTAATCAATTACAGACGGCTGACTATATTTATAGGCATTGTGCACTCACCAGTTGCATATTTAGCGCAAACGCAATAACAAATTTTTAGACTACACAACTAGTACAATTTTCGTTCTATTTTAACCATATTCAAAGCAATTCAAACGTGTCGAATAGCATTCGTAGGTGTTACTAATGCGGTTTTTTATAATTTTCAGGCTCTAGGTGATACTGCGAGACACCTTCGAATTATTTTGTCATCTTTAGAAGCACTCTTTTTGTCGAGGAACAACAGTTAATCAATTATAGACAGCTGACTATATTTATAGGCATAGTGCACTCACAAGTTGCATATTTAGCGCAAACGTAATAACGAACTTTTAGACTACACAACAAATACAATGTTCGTTCTATTTGTTCCATATTCAAAGCAATTCAAACGTGTCAGATGGCATTCGTAGGTGTTACTAATGCGGCTTTATATAATTTTTAAGCTCTAGGTGACGCTGTGAGACACCTTCGAATTATTTTGTGAATCTTTAGAACACTCTTTTTGTCGAGGAGCAACAGTTAATCAATTATAGACCGCTGACTACATTTATAGGCATTGTGCACTCACCAGTTGCATATTTAGCGCAAACGTAATAACGAACTTTTAGACTACACAACAAATACAATTTTCGTTCTATTTGTTCCATATTCAAAATAATTCAAACGTGTCAAACTGCATTCGTAGGTGTTACTAATGCGGTTTTTTATAATTTTCAGACTCTAGGTGATACTGCGAGACACCTTCGAATTATTTTGTGCATCTTTAGAAGCACTCTTTTTGTTGAGGAACAACAGTTAATCAATTATAGACAGCTGACTATATTTATAGGCATAGTGCACTCACAAGTTGCATATTTAGCGCAATCGTAATAACGAACTTTTAGACTACACAACAAATACAATGTTCGTTCTATTTGTTCCATATTCAAAACAATTCATACGTGTCAAATAGCATTCGTAGGTGTTACTAATACGGTTTTTTATAATTTTCAGACTCTAGGTGATACTGCGAGACACCTTCGAATAATTTTGTCCATCTTTAAAAGCACTCTTTTTGTCGAGGAACAACAGCTAATCAGTTATAGACCGCTGACTATATTTATAGACATTGTGCACTCACCAGTTGCATATTTAGCGAAAACGCAATAACGAACTTTTAGACTACACAACAAATACAATGTTCGTTCTATTTGTTCCACAATCCAAGCAATTAAAACGTGTCAAATAGCATTCGTAGGTGTTACTAATGCGGTTTTTTATAATTTTTAGGCTCTAGGTGACGCTGCGAGACACTTTCGAATTATTTTGTGAATCTTTAGAACATGCTTTTTGTCGAGGAGCAACAGTTAATCAATTATAGATCGCTGACTATATTTATAGGCATTGTGCACTCACCAGTTGCATATTTAGCGCAAACGCAATAACAAACTTTTAGACTACACAAATAGTACAATTTTCGTTCTATTTGTTCCATATTCAAAGCAATTCAAACGTGTCAAATAGAATTCTCTAGGTGTTACTCATGCGGTTTTTCAGGCTCTACGTGACACTGCGAGACACCTTCGAATTATTTTGTGCATCCTTAGAACACTCATTTTGTCGAGGAACAACAGTTAATCAATTACAGACAGCTGACTATATTTATAGGCATAGTGCACTCACCAGTTGCATATTTAGCGCAAACGTAATAACGAACTTTTAGACTACACAACAAATACAATGTTCGTTCTATTTGTTCCATAATCCAAACAATTAAAACGTGTCAAATAGCATTCGTAGGTGTTACTAATGCGGTTTTTTATAATTTTCAGACTCTAGGTGATACTGCGAGACACCTTCGTATTATTTTGTGCATCTTTAGAAGCACTCTTTTTGTCGAGGAACAACAGTTAATCAATTACAGACAGCTGACTATATTTATAGGCATAGTGCACTCACCAGTTGCATATTTAGCGCAAACGTAATAACGAACTTTTAGACTACACAACTAGTACAATTTTCGTTCTATTTTAACCATATTCAAAGCAATTCAAACGTGTCGAATAGCATTCGTAGGTGTTACTAATGCGGTTTTTTATAATTTTCAGGCTCTAGGTGATACTGCGAGACACCTTCGAATTATTTTGGCATCTTTAGAAGCACTCTTTTTGTCGAGGAACAACAGTTAATCAATTATAGACAGCTGACTATATTTATAGGCATAGTGCACTCACAAGTTGCATATTTAGCGCAAACGTAATAACGAACTTTTAGACTACACAACAAATACAATGTTCGTTCTATTTGTTCCATATTCAAAGCAATTCAAACGTGTCAGATGGCATTCGTAGGTGTTACTAATGCGGCTTTATATAATTTTTAAGCTCTAGGTGACGCTGCGAGACACCTTCGAATTATTTTGTGAATCTTTAGAACACTCTTTTTGTCGAGGAGCAACAGTTAATCAATTATAGACCGCTGACTATATTTATAGGCATTGTGCACTCACCAGTTGCATATTTAGCGCAAACGTAATAACGAACTTTTAGACTACACAACAAATACAATGTTCGTTCTATTTGTTCCATATTCAAAATAATTCAAACGTGTCAAACTGCATTCGTAGGTGTTACTAATGCGGTTTTTTATAATTTTCAGACTCTAGGTGATACTGCGAGACACCTTCGAATTATTTTGTGCATCTTTAGAAGCACTCTTTTTGTCGAGGAACAACAGTTAATCAATTATAGACAGCTGACTATATTTATAGGCATAATGCACTCACAAGTTGCATATTTAGCGCAAACGTAATAACGAACTTTTAGACTACACAACAAATACAATGTTCGTTCTATTTGCTCCATATTCAAAGGAATTCAAACGTGTCAGATGGCATTCGTAGGTGTTACTAATGCGGTTTTTTATAATTTTCAGGCTCTACGTGACACTGCGAGACACCTTCGAATTATTTTGTGAATCTTTAGAACACTCATTTTGTCGAGGAACAACAGTTAATCAATGATAGACCGCTGACTATATTTATATTCATTGTGCACTCACCAGTTGCATATTTAGCGCAAACGCAATAACAAACTTTTAGACTACACAACAAATACAATGTTCGTTCTATTTGTTCCATATTCAAAGCAATTCAAACGTGTCGAATAGCATTCGTAGGTGTTACTAATGCAGTTTTCTATAATTTTCAGGCTCTAGGTGAAACTGCGAGACACCTTCGAATTATTTAATGCATCTTGAGAAGCACTCTTTTTGTCGAGGAACAACAGTTAATCAATTATAGACCGCTGACTATTTTTATAGGCATTGTGCACTCACACAGTTGCAATGTTAGCGCTAACGCAATACCAAACTTTTAGACTACACAAGTACAATGTTCGTTCTATTTGATCTATATTCAAATCAATTCAAACGGTCAAATGGCAGTCGTACGTGTTACTAATGCGGTTTTTTATAATTTTCAGGCTCTCGGTGACACTGCGAGACACCTTCGAACTATTTTTTGCACTTTAGAAGCACTCTTTTTGTCGATGAACAACATTTAATCAACTATAGACCGCTGACTATATTTATAGGCATTGTGCACTCACCAGTTGCATATTTAGCGCAAACGCAATAACAAACTTTTAGACTACACAACAAATACAATGTTCGTTCTATTTGTTCCATATTCAAAGCAATTAAAACGTGTCAAATAGCATTCATAGGTGTTACTAATGCGGTTTTTTATAATTTTCAGGCTCTAGGTGATACTGCGAGACACCTTCGAACTATTTTGTGCATATTTAGAAGCACTCTTTTTGTCGATGAACAACATTTAATCAATTATAGACCGCTGACTTTATCTATAGGCATTGTGCACTCTCCATTTGCAATGTTAGCGCAAACGCAATAACAAACTTTTAGACTACACAATAAATACAATTTTCGTTCTATTTGTTCCATATTCAAAGCAATTCACACGTGTCAAATAGCATTCGAAGGAGTTACAAATGCGGTTTTTTATAATTTTCAAGCTCTCAGTAACACTGCGAGACTTCTTCAAATTATTTTGTGCATCTTTAGAAGCACTCTTTTTGTCGAGGAACCACAGTTAATCAATTACAGACGGCTGACTATATTTATAGGCATTGTGCACTCACCAGTTGCATATTTAGCGCAAACGCAATAACAAACTTTTAGACTACACAAATAGAACAATTTTCGTTCTATTTGTTCCATATTCAAAGCAATTCAAACGTGTCAAATAGAATTCTCTAGGTGTTACTAATGCGGTTTTCAGGCTCTACGTGACACTGCGAGACACCTTCGAATTATTTTGTGCATCCTTAGAACACTCATTTTGTCGAGGTACAACAGTTAATCAATTATAGACCGCTGACTATATTTATATTAATTGTGCACTCACCAGTTACAATGTTAGCGCAAACGCAATAACAAACTTTTAGACTACACAACTAGTACAATTTTCGTTCTATTTTAACCATATTCAAAGCAATTCAAACGTGTCGAATAGCATTCGTAGGTGTTACTAATGCGGTTTTTTATAATTTTCATTCTCTAGGTGATACTGCGAGACACCTTCGAATTATTTTGTGCATCTTTAGAAGCACTCTTTTTGTCGAGGAACAACAGCTAATCAGTTATAGACCGCTGACTATATTTATAGACATTGTGCACTCACCAGTTGCATATTTAGCGAAAACGCAATAACGACCTTTTAGACTACACAACAAATACAATGTTCGTTTTATTTGTTCCATATTCAAAACAATTCATACGTGTCAAATAGCATTCGTAGGTGTTACTAATACGGTTTTTTATAATTTTCAGACTCTAGGTGATACTGCGAGACACCTTCGAATTATTTTGTGCATCTTTAGAAGCACTCTTTTTGTCGAGGAACAACAGCTAATCAGTTATAGACCGCTGACTATATTTATAGACATTGTGCACTCACCAGTTGCAATGTTAGCGCAAACGCAATAACATACTTTTAGATTACACAGCTAGTACAATGATCGTTCTATTTGTTCCAAATTCAAAGCAATTCAAACGTGTCAAATAGCAATCGTAGGTGTTACTAATGCAGTTTTTTATAATTTTCAGGCTCTAGGTGAAACTGCGAGACACCTTCGAATTATTTAATGCATCTTGAGAAGCACTCTTTTTGTCGAGGAACAACAGTTAATCAATTATAGACCGCTGACTATTTTTATAGGCATTGTGCACTCACACAGTTGCAATGTTAGCGCAAACGCAATACCAAACTTTTAGACTACACAAGTACAATGTTCGTTCTATTTGATCTATATTCAAAGCAATTCAAACGTGTCAAGTAGCATTCGAAGGTGATACAAATGCAGTTTTTTATAATTTTCAGGCTCTATGTGACACTGCGAGACACCTTCGAATTATTTTGTGCATTTTTAGAAGCACTCTTTTTGTCGAGTAACAACAGTTAATCAATTATAGACGGCTGACTATATTTATAGGCATTGTGCACTCACCAGTTGCATATTTAGCGCAAACGCAATAACAAACTTTTAGACTACACAACTAGTAGAATGTTCGTTCTATTTGTTCCATATTCAAAGCAATTCAAACGTGTCAGATGGCATTCGTATATGTTACTAATGCGGTTTTTTATAATTTTCTGGTTCTAGGTGATACTGTGAGACACCTTCGAATTATTTTGTGCATCTTGAGAAGCACTCTTTTTGTCGAGGAACAACAGTTAATCAATTATAGACCGCTATCTATTTTTATAGGAATTGTGCACTTACCAGTTGCATATTTAGCGCAAACGCAATAACGAACTCTTAGACTACACAACAAATACAATTTTAGTTCTATTTGTTCCATATTCAAAGCAATTAAAACGTGTCAAATAGCATTCGTAGGTGTTCCTAATGCGGTTTTTTATAATTTTCAGGCTCTAGGTGATACTGCGAGACACCTTCGAATTATTTTGTGCATCTTGAGAAGCACTCTTTTTGTCGAGGAAGAACAGTTTATCAATTATAGACCGCTGACTATATTTATAGGCATTGTGCACTCACCAGTTGCATATTTAGCGCAAACGCAATAACGAACTCTTAGACTACACAACAAATACAATTGTCGGTCTATTTGCTCCATATTCAAAGCAATTCAAACGTGTCAAATAGCATTCGTAGGTATTACTAATGCGGTTTTTTATAATTTTCATGCTCTACGTGACACTGCGAGACACCTTCGAATTATTTTGTGCATCTTTAGAACACTCATTTTGTCGAGGGACAACAGTTAATCAATTATAGACCGCTGACTATATTTATATTCATTGTGCACTCACCAGTTGCATATTTAGCGCAAACGCAATAACCAACTTTTAGACTACACAACAAATACATTGTTCGTTCTATTTGTTCCATATTCAAAGCAATTCAAACGTGTCAAATAGCATTCGTAGGTGTTCCTAATGCGGTTTTTTATAATTTTCAGGCTCTAGGTGACGCTGCGAGACACCTTCGAAGTATTTTGTGCATATTGAGAATTACGCTTTTTGTCGAGGAATAACAGTTAATCAATTATAGACCGTTGACTATATTTATAGGCATTGTGCACTTATCAGTTGCAATGTTAGCGCAAACGCAATAACATACTTTTAGATTACACAGCTAGTACAATGTTCGTTCTATTTGTTCCAAATTCAAAGCAATTCAAACGTGTCAAATAGCATTCGTAGGTGTTACTAATGCAGTTTTTTATAATTTTCAGGCTCTAGGTGAAACTGCGAGACACCTTCGAATTATTTAATGCATCTTGAGAAGCACTCTTTTTGTCGAGGAACAACAGTTAATCAATTATAGACCGCTGACTATTTTTATAGGCATTGTGCACTCACACAGTAGCAATGTTAGCGCAAACGCAATACCAAACTTTTAGACTACACAAGTACAATGTTCGTTCTATTTGATCTATATTCAAATCAATTCAAACGGTCAAATGGCACTCGTACGTGTTACTAATGCGGTTTTTGATAATTTTCAGGCTCTCGGTGACACTGCGAGACACCTTCGAACTATTTTTTGCACTTTAGAAGCACTCTTTTTGTCGATGAACAACATTTAATCAATTATAGACCGCTGACTATATTTATAGGCACTGTGCACTCACCAGTTGCATATTTAGCGCAAACGCAATAACAAACTTTTAGACTACACAATAAATACAATGTTCGTTCTATTTGTTCCATATTCAAAGCAATTAAAACGTGTCAAATAGCATTCGTAGGTGTTACTAATGCGGTTTTTTATAATTTTCAGGCTCTAGGTGATACTGCGAGACCCCTTCGAATTATTTTGTGCATCTTTAGAACACTCTTTTTGCCGAGGAACAACAGTCAATCAATTAGAAACCGTTGACTATATTTATAGGTATTGTGCACGCACTAGTTGCAATGTTAGCGCAAACGCAATAACGAACTTTTAGACTACACAAGTACAATGTTCGTTCTATTTGAACTATATTCAAATCAATTCAAACGGTCAAATGGCACTCGTACGTGTTACTAATGCGGTTTTTGATAATTTTCAGGCTCTCGGTGACACTGCGAGACACCTTCGAACTATTTTTTGCACTTTAGAAGCACTCTTTTTGTCGATGAACAACATTTAATCAATTATAGACCGCTGACTATATTTATAGGCACTGTGCACTCACCAGTTGCATATTTAGCGCAAACGCAATAACAAACTTTTAGACTACACAACAAATACAATGTTCGTTCTATTTGTTCCATATTCAAAGCAATTAAAACGTGTCAAATAGCATTCGTAGGTGTTACTAATGCGGTTTTTTATAATTTTCAGGCTCTAGGTGATACTGCGCGACACCTTCGAATTATTTTGTGATTCTTTAGAACACTCTTTTTGCCGAGGAACAACAGTCAATCAATTAGAAACCGTTGACTATATTTATAGGTATTGTGCACGCACTAGTTGCAATGTTAGCGCAAACGCAATAACGAACTTTTAGACTACACAAGTACAATGTTCGTTCTATTTGAACTATATTCAAATCAATTCAAACGGTCAAATGGCAGTCGTACGTGTTACTAATGCGGTTTTTTATAATTTTCAGGCTCTCGGTGACACTGCGAGACACCTTCGAACTATTTTTTGCACTTTAGAAGCACTCTTTTTGTCGATGAACAACATTTAATCAATTATAGACCGCTGACTATATTTATAGGCATTGTGCACTCACCAGTTGCATATTTAGCGCAAACACAATAACAAACTTTTAGACTACACAACAAATACAATGTTCGTTCTATTTGTTCCATATTCAAAGCAATTAAAACGTGTCAAATAGCATTCGTAGGTGTTACTAATGCGGTTTTTTATAATTTTCAGGCTCTAGGTGATACTGCGAGACCCCTTCGAATTATTTTGTGCATCTTTAGAACACTCTTTTTGCCGAGGAACAACAGTCAATCAATTAGAAACCGTTGACTATATTTATAGGTATTGTGCACGCACTAGTTGCAATGTTAGCGCAAACGCAATAACGAACTTTTAGACTACACAACAAGTACAATGTTTGTTCTATTTGTTCCATATTCAAAGCAATTCAAACGTGTCAAGTAGCATTCGTAGGTGTTACTAATGCGGTTTTTTATAATTTTCAGGCTCTATGTGACACTACGAGACACCTTCGAATTATTTTGTGCATTTTTAGAAGCACTCTTTTTGTCGAGGAACAACAGTTAATCAATTATAGACCGCTGACTTTATCTATAGGCATTGTGCACTCTCCATTTGCATTGTTAGCGCAAACGCAATAACAAACTTTTAGACTACACAATAAATACAATTTTCGTTCTATTTGTTCCATATTCAAAGCAATTCACACGTGTCAAATAGCATTCGAAGGAGTTACAAATGCGGTTTTTTATAATTTTCAAGCTCTCAGTAACACTGCGAGACTTCTTCAAATTATTTTGTGCATCTTTAGAAGCACTCTTTTTGTCGAGGAACCACAGTTAATCAATTACAGACGGCTGACTATATTTATAGGCATTGTGCACTCACCAGTTGCATATTTAGCGCAAACGCAATAACAAACTTTTAGACTACACAACTAGTACAATTTTCGTTCTATTTTAACCATATTCAAAGCAATTCAAACGTGTCGAATAGCATTCGTAGGTGTTACTAATGCGGTTTTTTATAATTTTCATTCTCTAGGTGATACTGCGAGACACCTTCGAATTATTTTGTGCATCTTTAGAAGCACTCTTTTTGTCGAGGAACAACAGCTAATCAGTTATAGACGGCTGACTATATTTATAGACATTGTGCACTCACCAGTTGCATATTTAGCGAAAACGCAATAACGACCTTTTAGACTACACAACTAATACAATGTTCGTTCTATTTGCTCCATATTCAAAGCAATTCAAACGTGTCAGATGGCATTCGTAGGTGTTACTAATGCGGTTTTTTATAATTGTCAGGCTCTACGTGACACTGCGAGACACCTTCGAATTATTTTGTGCATCTTTAGAACACTCATTTTGTCGAGGAACAACAGTTAATCAATTATAGAGCGCTGACTATATTTATATTCATTGTGCACTCACCAGTTGCATATTTAGCGCAACCGCAATAACAAACTTTTAGACTACACAACAAATACAATGTTCGTTCTATTTGTTCCATATTCAAAGCAAAACAAACGTGTCAAATAGCATTCGTAGATGTTCCTAATGCGGTTTTTTATAATTTTCAGGCTCTAGGTGACGCTGCGAGACACCTTCGAACTATTTTTGCACTTTAGAAGCACTCTTTTTGTCGATGAACAACATTTAATCAATTATAGACCGCTGAATATATTTATAGGCATTGTGCACTCACCAGTTGCATATTTAGCGCAAACGCAATAACAAGCTTTTAGACTACACAACAAATACAATGTTCGTTCTATTTGTTCCATATTCAAAGCAATTAAAACGTGTCAAATAGCATTCATAGGTGTTACTAATGCGGTTTTTTATAATTTTCAGGCTCTAGGTGATACTGCGAGACACCTTCGAACTATTTTGTGCATCTTTAGAACACTCTTTTTGCCGAGGAACAACAGTCAATCAATTAGAAACCGTTGACTATATTTATAGGTATTGTGCACGCACTAGTTGCAATGTTAGCGCAAACGCAATAACAAACTTTTAGACTACACAACAAGTACAATGTTTGTTCTATTTGTTCCATATTCAAAGCAATTCAAACGTGTCAAGTAGCATTCGTAGGTGTTACTAATGCGGTTTTTTATAATTTTCAGGCTCTATGTGACACTACGAGACACCTTCGAATTATTTTGTGCATTTGTAGAAGCACTCTTTTTGTCGAGGAACAACAGTTAATCAATTATAGACCGCTGACTTTATCTATAGGCATTGTGCACTCTCCATTTGCAATGTTAGCGCAAACGCAATAATAAACTTTTAGACTACACAATAAATACAATTTTCGTTCTATTTGTTCCATATTCAAAGCAATTCACACGTGTCAAATAGCATTCGAAGGAGTTACAAATGCGGTTTTTTATAATTTTCAAGCTCTCAGTAACACTGCGAGACTTCTTCAAATTATTTTGTGCATCTTTAGAAGCACTCTTTTTGTCGAGGAACCACAGTTAATCAATTACAGACGGCTGACTATATTTATAGGCATTGTGCACTCACCAGTTGCATATTTAGCGCAAACGCAATAACAAACTTTTAGACTACACAAATAGTACAATTTTCGTTCTATTTGTTCTATATTCAAAGCAATTCAAACGTGTCAAATAGAATTCTGTAGGTGTTACTAATGCGGTTTTTCAGGCTCTACGTGACACTGCGAGACACCTTCGAATTATTTTGTGCATCCTTAGAACACTCATTTTGTCGAGGAACAACAGTTAATCAATTATAGACCGCTGACTATATTTATATTAATTGTACACTCACCAGTTACAATGTTAGCGCAAACGCAATAACAAACTTTTAGACTACACAACTAGTACAATTTTCGTTCTATTTTAACCATATTCAAAGCAATTCAAACGTGTCGAATAGCATTCGTAGGTGTTACTAATGCGGTTTTTTATAATTTTCATTCTCTAGGTGATACTGCGAGACACCTTCGAATTATTTTGTGCATCTTTAGAAGCACTCTTTTTGTCGAGGAACAACAGCTAATCAGTTATAGACCGCTGACTATATTTATAGACATTGTGCACTCACCAGTTGCATATTTAGCGAAAACGCAATAACGACCTTTTAGACTACACAACAAATACAATGTTCGTTCTATTTGTTCCATATTCAAAACAATTCATACGTGTCAAATAGCATTCGTAGGTGTTACTAATACGGTTTTTTATAATTTTCAGACTCTAGGTGATACTGCGAGACACCTTCGAATTATTTTGTGCATCTTTAGAAGCACTCTTTTTGTCGAGGAACAACAGCTAATCAGTTATAGACCGCTGACTATATTTATAGACATTGTGCACTCACCAGTTGCATATTTAGCGAAAACGCAATAACGAACTTTTAGACTACACAACAAATACAATGTTCGTTCTATTTGTTCCACAATCCAAGCAATTAAAAAGTGTCAAATAGCATTCGTAAGTGTTACTAATGCGGTTTTTTATAATTTTTAGGCTCTAGGTGACGCTGCGAGACACTTTCGAATTATTTTGTGCATCTTTAGAACATGCTTTTTGTCGAGGAGCAACAGTTAATCAATTATAGATCGCTGACTATATTTATAGGCATTGTGCACTCACCAGTTGCATATTTAGCGCAAACGCAATAACAAACTTTTAGACTACACAAATAGTACAATTTTCGTTCTATTTGTTCCATATTCAAAGCAATTCAAACGTGTCAAATAGAATTCTCTAGGTGTTACTAATGCGGTTTTTCAGGCTCTACGTGACACTGCGAGACACCTTCGAATTATTTTGTGCAGCCTTAGAACACTCATTTTGTCGAGGAACAACAGTTAATCAATTATATACCGCTGACTATATTTATATTAATTGTGCACTCACCAGTTACAATGTTAGCGCAAACGCAATAACAAACTTTTAGACTACACAACTAGTACAATTTTCGTTCCATTTTAACCATATTCAAAGCAATTCAAACGTGTCGAATAGCATTCGTAGGTGTTACTAATGCGGTTTTTTATAATTTTCATTCTCTAGGTGATACTGCGAGACACCTTCGAATTATTTTGTGCATCTTTAGAAGCACTCTTTTTGTCGAGGAACAACAGCTAATCAGTTATAGACCGCTGACTATATTTATAGACATTGTGCACTCACCAGTTGCATATTTAGCGAAAACGCAATAACGACCTTTTAGACTACACAACAAATACAATGTTCGTTCTATTTGTTCCACAATCCAAGCAATTAAAACGTGTCAAATAGCATTCGTAGGTGTTACTAATGCAGTTTTTTATAATTGTCAGGCTCTACGTGACACTGCGAGACACCTTCGAATTATTTTGTGCATCTTTAGAACACTCTTTTTGCCGAGGAACAACAGTCAATCAATTAGAAACCGTTGACTATATTTATAGGTATTGTGCACGCACTAGTTGCAATGTTAGCGCAAACGCAATAACAAACTTTTAGACTACACAACAAGTACAATGTTTGTTCTATTTGTTCCATATTCAAAGCAATTCAAACGTGTCAGATGGCATTCGTAGGTGTTACTAATGCGGTTTTTTATAATTGTCAGGCTCTACGTGACACTGCGAGACACCTTCGAATTATTTTGTGCATCTTTAGAACACTCATTTTGTCGCGGAACAACAGTTAATCAATTATAGAGCGCTGACTATATTTATATTCATTGTGCACTCACCAGTTGCATATTTAGCGCAACCGCAATAACAAACTTTTAGACTACACAACAAATACAATGTTCGTTCTATTTGTTCCATATTCAAAGCAATTCAAACGTGTCAAATAGCATTCGTAGGTGTTACTAATGCAGTTTTTTATAATTTTCAGGCTCTAGGTGAAACTGCGGGACACCTTCGAATTATTTAATGCATCTTGAGAAGCACTATTTTTGTCGAGGAACAACAGTTAATCAATTATAGACCGCTGACTATTTTTATAGGCATTGTGCACTCACACAGTTGCAATGTTAGCGCAAACGCAATACCAAACTTTTAGACTACACAAGTACAATGTTCGTTCTATTTGATCTATATTCAAATCAATTCAAACGGTCAAATGGCAGTCGTACGTGTTACTAATGCGGTTTTTGATAATTTTCAGGCTCTCGGTGACACTGCGAGACACCTGCGAACTATTTTTGCACTTTAGAAGCACTCTTTTTGTCGATGAACAACATTTAATCAATTATAGACCGCTGACTATATTTATAGGCATTGTGCACTTACCAGTTGCATATTTAGCGAAAACGCAATAACGACCTTTTAGACTACACAACAAATACAATGTTCGTTCTATTTGTTCCATATTCAAAGCAATTAAAACGTGTCAAGTAGCATTCGTAGGTGTTACTAATGCGGTTTTTTATAATTTTCAGGCTCTAGGTGAAACTGCGATACACCTTCGAATTATTTTGTGCATCTTTAGCAGCACTCTTTTTGTCGAGGAACAACAGCTAATCAGTTATAGACAGCTGACTATATTTATAGGCATAGTGCACTCACCAGTTGCATATTTAGCGAAAACGCAATAACGACCTTTTAGACTACACAACAAATACAATGTTCGTTCTATTTGTTCCATATTCAAAACAATTCATACGTGTCAAATAGCATTCGTAGGTGTTACTAATGCAGTTTTTTATAATTTTCAGACTCTAGGTGATACTGCGAGACACCTTCGAATTATTTTGTGCATGTTTAGAAGCACTCTTTTTGTCGAGGAACAACAGTTAATCAATTATAGACAGCTGACTATATTTATAGGCATAGTGCACTCACAAGTTTCATATTTAGCGCAATCGTAATAACGAACTTTTAGACTACACAACAAATACAATGTTCGTTGTATTTGTTCCATATTGAAAATAATTCAAACGTGTCAAACTGCATTCGTAGGTGTTACTAATGCGGTTTTTTATAATTTTCCTGCTTTAGGTGATACTGCGAGACACCTTCGAATTATTTTGTGCATCTTTAGAAGCACTCTTTTTGTCGAGGAACAACAGTTAATCAATTATAGACAGCTGACTATATTTATAGGCATAGTGCACTCACAAGTTGCATATTTAGCGCAAACGTAATAACGAACTTTTAGACTACACAACAAATACAATGTTCGTTCTATTTGCTCCATATTCAAAGCAATTCAAACGTGTCAGATGGAATTCGTAGGTGTTACTAATGCGGCTTTATATAATTTTTAAGCTCTAGGTGACGCTGCGAGACACCTTCGAATTATTTTGTGAATCTTTAGATGCACTCTTTTCGTCGAGGAACCACAGTTAATCAATTACAGACGGCTGACTATATTTATAGGCATTGTGCACTCACCAGTTACAATGTTAGCGCAAACGCAATAACAAACTTTTAGACTACACAACTAGTACAATTTTCGTTCTATTTTAACCATATTCAAAGCAATTCAAACGTGTCAAATAGAATTCTCCAGGTGTTACTAATGCGGTTTTTCAAGCTCTACGTGACACTGCGAGACACCTTCGAATTATTTTGTGAATCTTTAGATGCACTCTTTTTGTCGAGGAACAACAGCTAATCAGTTATAGACAGCTGACTATATTTATAGGCATAGTGCACTCACCAGTTACAATGTTAGCGCAAACGCAATAACAAACTTTTAGACTACACAACTAGTACAATTTTCGTTCTATTTTAACCATATTCAAAGCAATTCAAACTTGTCGAATAGCATTCGTAGGTGTTACTAATGCGGTTTTTTATAATTTTCAGGCTCTAGGTGAAACTGCGAGACACCTTCGAATTATTTTGTGCATCTTTAGAAGCACTCTTTTTGTCGAGGAACAACAGCTAATCAGTTATAGACAGCTGACTATATTTATAGGCATAGTGCACTCACCAGTTGCATATTTAGCGAAAACGCAATAACGACCTTTTAGACTACACAACAAATACAATGTTCGTTCTATTTGTTCCATATTCAAAACAATTCATACGTGTCAAATAGCATTCGTAGGTGATACTAATGCGGTTTTTTATAATTTTCAGACTCTAGGTGATACTGCGAGACACCTTCGAATTATTTTGTGCATTTTTAGAAGCACTCTTTTTGTCGAGGAGCAACAGTTAATCAATTATAGACAGCTGACTATATTTATAGGCATAGTGCACTCACCAGTTGCATATTTAGCGCAAACCTAATAACGAACTTTTAGACTACACAACAAATACAATGTTCGTTCTATTTGTTCCATAATCCAAACAATTAAAACGTGTCAAATAGCATTCGTAGGTGTTACTAATGCGGTTTTTTATAATTTTTAGGTTCTAGGTGACGCTGCGAGACACTTTCGAATTATTTTGTGCCTCTTTAGAACATGCTTTTTGTCGAGGAACAACAGTTAATCAATTATAGACAGCTGACTATATTTATAGGCATAGTGCACTCACAAGTTGCATATTTAGCGCAAACGTAATAACGAACTTTTAGACTACACAACAAATACAATGTTCGTTCTATTTGTTCCATATTCAAAGCAATTCAAACGTGTCAGATGGCGTTCGTAGGTGTTACTAATTCGGCTTTATATAATTTTTAAGCTCTAGGTGACGCTGCGAGACACCTTCGAATTATTTTGTGAATCTTTAGATGCACTCTTTTCGTCGATAAACTACAGTTAATCAATTACAGACGGCTGACTATATTTATAGGCATTGTGCACTCACCAGGTGCATATTTAGCGCAAACGTAATAACGAACTTTTAGACTACACAACAAATACAATGTTCGTTCTATTTGTTCCATATTCAAAGCAATTCAAACGTGTCAGATGGCGTTCGTAGGTGTTACTAATTCGGCTTTATATAATTTTTAAGCTCTAGGTGACGCTGCGAGACACCTTCGAATTATTTTGTGAATCTTTAGATGCACTCTTTTCGTCGATAAACTACAGTTAATCAATTACAGACGGCTGACTATATTTATAGGCATTGTGCACTCACCAGGTGCATATTTAGCGCAAACGCAATAACAAACTTTTAGACTACACAAATAGTACAATTTTCGTTCTATTTGTTCCATATTCAAAGCAATTCAAACTTGTCGAATAGCATTCGTAGGTGTTACTAATGCGGTTTTTTATAATTTTCAGGCTCTAGGTGAAACTGCGAGACACCTTCGAATTATTTTGTGCATCTTTAGAAGCACTCTTTTTGTCGAGGAACAACAGCTAATCAGTTATAGACAGCTGACTATATTTATAGGCATAGTGCACTCACCAGTTGCATATTTAGCGAAAACGCAATAACGACCTTTTAGACTACACAACAAATACAATGTTCGTTCTATTTGTTCCATATTCAAAACAATTCATACGTGTCAAATAGCATTCGTAGGTGATACTAATGCGGTTTTTTATAATTTTCAGACTCTAGGTGATACTGCGAGACACCTTCGAATTATTTTGTGCATTTTTAGAAGCACTCTTTTTGTCGAGGAGCAACAGTTAATCAATTATAGACAGCTGACTATATTTATAGGCATAGTGCACTCACCAGTTGCATATTTAGCGCAAACCTAATAACGAACTTTTAGACTACACAACAAATACAATGTTCGTTCTATTTGTTCCATAATCCAAACAATTAAAACGTGTCAAATAGCATTCGTAGGTGTTACTAATGCGGTTTTTTATAATTTTTAGGTTCTAGGTGACGCTGCGAGACACTTTCGAATTATTTTGTGCCTCTTTAGAACATGCTTTTTGTCGAGGAACAACAGTTAATCAATTATAGACAGCTGACTATATTTATAGGCATAGTGCACTCACAAGTTGCATATTTAGCGCAAACGTAATAACGAACTTTTAGACTACACAACAAATACAATGTTCGTTCTATTTGTTCCATATTCAAAGCAATTCAAACGTGTCAGATGGCGTTCGTAGGTGTTACTAATTCGGCTTTATATAATTTTTAAGCTCTAGGTGACGCTGCGAGACACCTTCGAATTATTTTGTGAATCTTTAGATGCACTCTTTTCGTCGATAAACTACAGTTAATCAATTACAGACGGCTGACTATATTTATAGGCATTGTGCACTCACCAGGTGCATATTTAGCGCAAACGCAATAACAAACTTTTAGACTACACAAATAGTACAATTTTCGTTCTATTTGTTCCATATTCAAAGCAATTCAAACGTGTCGAATAGCATTCGTAGGTGTTACTAATGCGGTTTTTTATAATTTTCAGGCTCTAGGTGATACTGCGAGACACCTTCGAATTATTTTGGCATTTTTAGAAGCACTCTTTTTGTCGAAGAACAACAGTTAATCAATTATAGACAGCTGACTATATTTATAGGCATAGTGCACTCACAAGTTGCACATTTAGCGCAAACGTAATAACGAACTTTTAGACTACACAACAAATACAATGTTCGTTCTATTTGTTCCATATTCAAAATAATTCAAACGTGTCAAACTGCATTCGTAGGTGTTACTAATGGGGTTTTTTTATAATTTTTAGGTTCTAGGTGACGCTGCGAGACACTTTCGAATTACTTTGTGCCTCTTTAGAACATGCTTTTTGTCGAGGAACAACAGTTAATCAATTATAGACAGCTAACTATATTTATAGGCATAGTGCACTCACAAGTTGCATATTTAGCGCAAACGTAATAACGAACTTTTAGACTACACAACAAATACAATGTTCGTTCTATTTGTTCCATATTCAAAGCAATTCAAACGTGTCAGATGGCATTCGTAGGTGTTACTAATGCGGCTTTATATAATTTTTAAGCTCTAGGTGACGCTGCGAGACACGTTCGAATTATTTTGTGCATCTTTAGAAGCACTCTTTTTGTCGAGGAACAACAGTTAATCAATTATAGACAGCTGACTATATTTATAGGCATAGTGCACTCACCAGTTGCATATTTAGCGCAAACGCAATAACAAACTTTTAGACTACACAAATAGTACAATTTTCGTTCTATTTGTTCCATATTCAAAGCAATTCAAACGTGTCAAATAGAATTCTCTAGGTGTTACTAATGCGGCTTTTCAGGCTCTACGTGACACTGCGAGACACCTTCGAATTATTTTGTGCATCCTTAGAACACTCATTTTGTCGAGGAACAACAGGTAATCAATTATATACCGCTGACTATATTTATATTCATTGTGCACTCACCAGTTACAATGTTAGCGCAAACGCAATAATAAACTTTTAGACTACACAACTAGTACAATTTTCGTTCTATTTTAACCATATTCAAAGCAATTCAAACGTGTCAAACAGCATTCTTAGGTGTTACTAATGCGGTTTTTTTATAATTTTCAGGCTCTAGGTGATACTGCGAGACACCTTCGAATTATTTTGTGCATCTTTAGAAGCACTGTTTTGGTCGAGGAACAACAGTTAATCAATTATAGACAGCTGATTATATTTATAGGCATCGTGCACTCACCAGTTGCATATTTAGCGCAAACGTAATAACGAACTTTTAGACTACACAACAAATACAATGTTCGTTCTATTTGTTCCATATTCAAAGCAATTCAAACGTGTCAAACAGCATTCTTAGGTGTTACTAATGCGGTTTTTTATAATTTTCAGGCTCTAGGTAATACTGCGAGACACCTTCGAATTATTTTGTGCATCTTTAGAAGCACTCTTTTTGTCGAGGAACAACAGTTAATCAATTATAGACAGCTGACTATATTTATAGGCATAGTGCACTCACCAGTTGCATATTTAGCGCAAACGTAATAACGAACTTTTAGACTACACAACAAATACAATGTTCGTTCTATTTGTTCCATATTCAAAGAAATTCAAACGTGTCAGATGGCATTCGTAGGTGTTACTAATGCGGTTTTATATAATTTTTAGGCTCTAGGTGACGCTACGAGACACCTTCGAATTATTTAGTGCATCTTGAGAAGTACTCGTTTTGTCGAGGACCAACAGTTAATCAATTATAGACTGCTTACTATTTTTATAGGCATTGTGCACTTAACAGGTGCAATGTTAGCGCAAACCTAATAACGAACTTTTAGACTACACAACAAATACAATGTTCGTTCTATTTGTTCCATATTCAAAGCAATTCAAACGTGTCAAACAGCATTCTTAGGTGTTACTAATGCGATTTTTTTATAATTTTCAGACTCTAGGTGATACTGCGAGACACCTTCGAATTATTTTGTGCATCTTTAGAAGCACTCTTTTTGTCGAGGAACAACAGTTAATCAATTATAGACAACTGACTATATTTATAGGCATTGTGCACTGACAAGTTGCATATTTAGCGCAAACGTAATAACGAACTTTTAGACTACACAACAAATACAATGTTCGTTCTATTTGTTCCATATTCAAAATAATTCAAACGTCTCAAGCTGCATTCGTAGGTGTTACTAATGCGGTTTTTTATAATTTTCCGGCTTTAGGTGATACTGCGAGACACCTTCGAATTATTTTGTGCTTCTTTAGAAGCACTCTTTTTGTCGAGGAACAACAGTTAATCAATTATAGACAGCTGACTATATTTATAGGCATAGTGCACTCACCAGTTGCATATTTAGCGCAAACGTAATAACGAACTTTTAGACTACACAACAAATACAATGTTCGTTCTATTTGTTCCATATTCAAAATAATTCAAACGTCTCAAGCTGCATTCGTAGGTGTTACTAATGCGGTTTTTTATAATTTTCCGGCTTTAGGTGATACTGCGAGACACCTTCGAATTATTTTGTGCTTCTTTAGAAGCACTCTTTTTGTCGAGGAACAACAGTTAATCAATTATAGACAGCTGATTATAATTATAGGCATAGTGCACTCACCAGTTGCATATTTAGCGCAAACGTAATAACGAACTTTTAGACTACACAACAAATACAATGTTCGTTCTATTTGTTCCATATTCAAAATAATTCAAACGTCTCAAGCTGCATTCGTAGGTGTTACTAATGCGGTTTTTTATAATTTTCCGGCTTTAGGTGATATTGCGAGACACCTTCGCATTATTTTGTGCTTCTTTAGAAACACTCTTTTTGTCGAGGAACAACAGTTAATCAATTATAGACAGCTGACTATATTTATAGGCATAGTGCACCTACCAGTTGCATATTTAGCGCAAAACGTTATAACGAACTTTTAGACTACACAACAAATACAATGTTCGTTCTATTTGTTCCATATTCAAAGCAATTCAAACGTGTCAGATGGCATTCGTAGGTATAACTAATGCGGCTTTATATAATTTTTAAGCTCTAGGTGACGCTGCGAGACACCTTTGAATTATTTTGTGCATCTTTAGAACACTCTTTTTGTCGAGGAGCAACAATCAGTTATAGACCGCTGACTATATTTATAGGCATTGTGCACTCACCAGTTGCATATTTAGCGCAAACGTAATAACGAACATTTAGACTACACAACAAATACAATGTTCGTTCTATTTGTTCCATATTCAAAGCAATTCACACGTGTCAAATAGCATTCGAAGGAGTTACAAATGCGGTTTTTTATAATTTTCAAGCTCTCAGTAACACTGCGAGACTTTTTCAAATTATTTTGTGCATCTTTAGAAGCACTCTTTTTGTCGAGAAACCACAGTTAATCAATTACAGACGGCTGACTATATTTATAGGCATTGTGCACTCACCAGTTGCATATTTAGCGCAAACGCAATAACAAACTTTTAGACTACACAAATAGTACAATTTTCGTTCTATTTGTTCTATATTCAAAGCAATTCAAACGTGTCAAATAGAATTCTCTAGGTGTTACTAATGCGGTTTTTCAGGCTCTACGTGACACTGCGAGACACCTTCGAATTATTTTGTGCATCCTTAGAACACTCATTTTGTCGAGGAACAACAGTTAATCAATTATAGACCGCTGACTATATTTATATTAATTGTGCACTCACCAGTTACAATATTAGCGCAAACGCAATAACAAACTTTTAGACTACACAACTAGTACAATTTTCGTTCTATTTTAACCATATTCAAAGCAATTCAAACGTGTCGAATAGCATTCGTAGGTGTTACTAATGCGGTTTTTTATAATTTTCATTCTCTAGGTGATACTGCGAGACACCTTCGAATTATTTTGTGCATCTTTAGAAGCACTCCTTTTGTCGAGGAACAACAGCTAATCAGTTATAGACCGCTGACTATATTTATAGACATTGTGCACTCACCAGTTGCATATTTAGCGAAAACGCAATAACGACCTTTTAGACTACACAACAAATACAATGTTCGTTCTATTTGTTCCATATTCAAAACAATTCATACGTGTCAAATAGCATTCGTAGGTGTTACTAATACGGTTTTTTATAATTTTCAGACTCTAGGTGATACTGCGAGACACCTTCGAATTATTTTGTGCATCTTTAGAAGCACTCTTTTTGTCGAGGAACAACAGCTAATCAGTTATAGATCGCTGACTATATTTATAGGCATTGTGCACTCACCAGTTGCATATTTAACGCAAACGCAATAACGAACTTTTAGACTACACAACAAATACAATTTTCGTTCTATTTGTTCCATAATGCAAGCAATTAAAACGTGTCAAATAGCATTCGTAGGTGTTACTAATGCGGTTTTTTATAATTGTCAGGCTCTAGGTGATACTGCGAGACACCTTCGAATTATTTTGTGCATCTTTAGAAGCACTCTTTTTGTCGAGGAACAACAGCTAATCAGTTATAGATCGCTGACTATATTTATAGGCATTGTGCACTCACCAGTTGCATATTTAACGCAAACGCAATAACGAACTTTTAGACTACACAACAAATACAATGTTCGTTCTATTTGTTCCATATTCAAAACAATTCATACGTGTCAAATAGCATTCGTAGGTGTTACTAATACGGTTTTTTATAATTTTCAGACACTAGGTGATACTGCGAGACACCTTCGAATTATTTTGTGCATCTTTAGAAGCACTCTTTTTGTCGAGGAACAACAGCTAATCAGTTATAGATCGCTGACTATATTTATAGGCATTGTGCACTCACCAGTTGCATATTTAACGCAAACGCAATAACGAACTTTTAGACTACACAACAAATACAATGTTCGTTCTATTTGTTCCACAATCCAAGCAATTAAAACGTGTCAAATAGCATTCGTAGGTGTTACTAATGCGGTTTTTTATAATTTTTAGGCTTTAGGTGACGCTGCGAGACACTTTCGAATTATTTTGTGCATCTTTAGAACATGCTTTTTGTCGAGGAGCAACAGTTAATCAATTATAGATCGCTGACTATATTTATAGGCATTGTGCACTCACCAGTTGCATATTTAACGCAAACGCAATAACGAACTTTTAGACTACACAACAAATACAATTTTCGTTCTATTTGTTCCATAATGCAAGCAATTAAAACGTGTCAAATAGCATTCGTAGGTGTTACTAATGCGGTTTTTTATAATTTTCCGTCTTTAGGTGATACTGCGAGACACCTTCGAATTATTTTGTGCTTCTTTAGAAGCACTCTTTTTGTCGAGGAACAACAGTTAATCAATTATAGACAGCTGATTATAATTATAGGCATAGTGCACTCACCAGTTGCATATTTAGCGCAAACGTAATAACGAACTTTTAGACTACACAACAAATACAATGTTCGTTCTATTTGTTCCATATTCAAAATAATTCAAACGTCTCAAGCTGCATTCGTAGGTGTTACTAATGCGGTTTTTTATAATTTTCCGGCTTTAGGTGATATTGCGAGACACCTTCGAATTATTTTGTGCTTCTTTAGAAGCACTCTTTTTGTCGAGGAACAACAGTTAATCAATTATAGACAGCTGACTATATTTATAGGCATAGTGCACTCACCAGTTGCATATTTAGCGCATAACGTTATAACGAACTTTTAGACTACACAACAAATACATTGTTCGTTCTATTTGTTCCATATTCAAAGCAATTCAAACGTGTCAGATGGCATTCGTAGGTATAACTAATGCGGCTTTATATAATTTTTAAGCTCTAGGTGACGCTGCGAGACACCTTTGAATTATTTTGTGCATCTTTAGAACACTCTTTTTGTCGAGGAGCAACAATCAGTTATAGACCGCTGACTATATTTATAGGCATTGTGCACTCACCAGTTGCATATTTAGCGCAAACGTAATAACGAACATTTAGACTACACAACAAATACAATTTTCGTTCTATTTGTTCCATAATCCAAGCAATTAAAACGTGTCAAATAGCATTCGTAGGTGTTACTAAAGCGGTTTTTTATAATTTTCAGGCTCTAGGTGATACTGCGAGACACCTTCGAATTATTTTGAGCATCTTTAGAAGCACTGTTTTTGTCGAGGAACAACAGTTAATCAATTATAGACAGCTGATTATATTTATAGGCATAGTGCACTCACCAGTTGCATATATAGCGCAAACGTAATAACGAACTTTTAGACTACACAACAAATACAATGTTCGTTCTATTTGTTCCATATTCAAAGCAATTCAAACGTGTTAAACAGCATTCTTAGGTGTTACTAATGCGGTTTTTTATAATTATCAGGCTCTAAGTGATACTGCGAGACACCTTCGAATTATTTTGTGCATCTTTAGAAGCACTCTTTTTGTCGAGGAACAACAGCTAATCAGTTATAGATCGCTGACTATATTTATAGGCATTGTGCACTCACCAGTTGCATATTTAACGCAAACGCAATAACGAACTTTTAGACTACACAACAAATACAATGTTCGTTCTATTTGTTCCACAATCCAAGCAATTAAAACGTGTCAAATAGCATTCGTAGGTGTTACTAATGCGGTTTTTTATAATTTTTAGGCTTTAGGTGACGCTGCGAGACACTTTCGAATTATTTTGTGCATCTTTAGAACATGCTTTTTGTCGAGGAGCAACAGTTAATCAATTATAGATCGCTGACTATATTTATAGGCATTGTGCACTCACCAGTTGCATATTTAACGCAAACGCAATAACGAACTTTTAGACTACACAACAAATACAATTTTCGTTCTATTTGTTCCATAATGCAAGCAATTAAAACGTGTCAAATAGCATTCGTAGGTATTACTAATGCGGTTTTTTATAATTGTCAGGCTCTAGGTGATACTGCGAGACACCTTCGAATTATTTTGTGCATCTCTAGAAGCACTGTTTTTGTCGAGAAACAACAGTTAATCAATTATAGACAGCTGACTATATTTATAGGCATAGTGCACTCACCAGTTGCATATTTAGCGCAAACGTAATAACGAACTTTTAGACTACTCAACAAATACAATGTTCGATTTATTTGTTCCATATTCAAAGCAATTCAAATGTGTCAAACAGCATTCGTAGGTGTTACTAATGCGGTTTTTTATAATTTTCAGGCGCTAGGTAATACTGCGAGACACCTTCGAATTATTTTGGCATCTTTAGAAGCACTCTTTTTGTCGAGGAACAACAGTTAATCAATTATAGACAGCTGACTATATTTATAGGCATTGTGCACTCACCAGTTGCATATTTAGCGCAAACGCAATAACAAACTTTTAGACTACACAACTAGTACAATTTTCGTTCTATTTTAATCATATTCAAAGCAATTCAAACGTGTCGAATAGCATTCGTAGGTGTTACTAATGCGGTTTTTTATAATTTTCAGGCTCTAGATGATACTGCGAGACACCTTCGAATTATTTTGGCATCTTTAGAAGCACTCCTTTTGTCGAGGAACAACAGCTAATCAGTTATAGACCGCTGACTATATTTATAGACATTGTGCACTCACCAGTTGCATATTTAGCGAAAACGCAATAACGACCTTTTAGACTACACAACAAATACAATGTTCGTTCTATTTGTTCCATATTCAAAACAATTCATACGTGTCAAATAGCATTCGTAGGTGTTACTAATGCGGTTTTTTATAATTTTCAGGCTCTAGATGATACTGCGAGACACCTTCGAATTATTTTGGCATCTTTAGAAGCACTCTTTTTGTCGAGGAACAACAGTTAATCAATTATAGATAGCTGACTATATTTATAGGCATAGTGCACTCACAAGTTGCATATTTAGCGCAAACGTAATAACGAACTTTTAGACTAGACAACAAATACAATGTTCGTTCTATTTGTTCCATATTCAAAGCAATTCAAACGTGTCAGATGGCATTCGTAGGTGTTACTAATGCGGCTTTATATAATTTTTAAGCTCTAGGTGACGCTGCGAGACACTTTCGAATTATTTTGTGAATCTTTAGAACACTCTTTTGGTCGAGGAGCAACAGTTAATCATTTATAGACCGCTGACTATATTTATAGGCATTGTGCACTCACCAGTTGCATATTTAGCGCAAACGTAATAACGAACTTTTAGACTAGACAACAAATACAATGTTCGTTCTATTTGTTCCATATTCAAAATAATTCAAACGTGTCAAACTGCATTCGTAGGTGTTACTAATGCGGTTTTTTTAATTTTCCGGCTTTAGGTGATACTGCGAAACACCTTCGAATTATTTTGTGCATCTTTAGAAGCACTCTTTTTGTCGAGGAACAACAGTTAATCAATTATAGACAGCTGACTATATTTATAGGCATAGTGCACTCACAAGTTGCATATTTAGCGCAAACGTAATAACGAACTTTTAGACTACACAACAAATACAATGTTCGTTCTATTTGCTCCATATTCAAAGCAATTCAAACGTGTCAGATGGCATTCGTGCGGTTTTTCAGGCTCTACGTGACACTGCGAGACACCTTCGAATTATTTTGTGCATCCTTAGAACACTCATTTTGTCGAGGAACAACAGTTAATAAATTATAGACCGCTGACTATATTTATATTCATTGTGCACTCACCAGTTACAATGTTAGCGCAAACGCAATAACAAACTTTTAGACTACACAACTAGTACAATTTTCGTTTTATTTTAACCATATTCAAAGCAATTCAAACGTGTCGAATAGCATTCGTAGGTGTTACTAATGCGGTTTTTTATAATTTTCAGGCTCTAGGTGAAACTGCGATACACCTTCGAATTATTTTGTGCATCTTTAGAAGCACTCTTTTTGTCGAGGAACAACAGTTAATCAATTATAGACAGCTGACTATATTTATAGGCATAGTGCACTCACCAGTTGCATATTTAGCGCAAACGTAATAACGAACTTTTAGACTAGACAACAAATACAATGTTCGTTCTATTTGTTCCATATTCAAAATAATTCAAACGTGTCAAACTGCATTCGTAGGTGTTACTAATGCGGTTTTTTATAATTTTCCGGCTTTAGGTGATACTGCGAGACACCTTCGAATTATTTTGTGCATCTTTAGAAGCACTCTTTTTGTCGAGGAACAACAGTTAATCAATTATAGACAGCTGACTATATTTATAGGCATAGTGCACTCACCAGTTGCATATTTAGCGCAAACGTAATAACGAACTTTTAGACTACACAACAAATACAATGTTCGTTCTATTTGCTCCATATTCAAAGCAATTCAAACGTGTCAGATGGCATTCGTAGGTGTTACTAATGCGGCTTTATATAATTTTTAAGCTCTAGGTGACGCTGCGAGACACCTTCGAATTATTTTGTGAATCTTTAGATGCACTCTTTTCGTCGAGGAACCACAGTTAATCAATTACAGACGGCTGACTATATTTATAGGCATTGTGCACTCACCAGTTGCATATTTAGCGCAAACGCAATAACAAACTTTTAGACTACACAAATAGTACAATTTTCGTTCTATTTGTTCCATATTCAAAGCAATTCAAACGTGTCAAATAGAATTCTCCAGGTGTTACTAATGCGGTTTTTCAGGCTCTACGTGACACTGCGAGACACCTTCGAATTATTTTGTGCATCCTTAGAACACTCATTCTGTCGAGGAACAACAGTTAATAAATTATAGACCGCTGACTATATTTATATTCATTGTGCACTCACCAGTTACAATGTTAGCGCAAACGCAATAACAAACTTTTAGACTACACAACTAGTACAATTTTCGTTTTATTTTAACCATATTCAAAGCAATTCAAACGTGTCGAATAGCATTTGTAGGTGTTACTAATGCGGTTTTTTATAATTTTCAGGCTCTAGGTGAAACTGCGATAGACGTTCGACTTATTTTGTGCATCTTTAGAAGCACTCTTTTTGTCGAGGAACAACAGCTAATCAGTTATAGACAGCTGACTATATTTATAGGCATAGTGCACTCACCAGTTGCATATTTAGCGGAAACGCAATAACGACCTTTTAGACTACACAACAAATACAATGTTCGTTCTATTTGTTCCATATTCAAAACAATTCATACGTGTCAAATAGCATTCGTAGGTGTTACTAATGCAGTTTTTTATAATTTTCAGACTCTAGGTGATACTGCGAGACACCTTCGAATTATTTTGTGCATGTTTAGAAGCACTCTCTTTGTCGAGGAACAACAGTTAATCAATTATAGACAGCTGACTATATTTATAGGCATAGTGCACTCACAAGTTTCATATTTAGCGCAATCGTAATAACGAACTTTTAGACTACACAACAAATACAATGTTCGTTCTATTTGTTCCATATTGAAAATAATTCAAACGTGTCAAACTGCATTCGTAGGTGTTACTAATGCGGTTTTTTATAATTTTCCGGCTTTAGGTGATACTGCGAGACACCTTCGAATTATTTTGTGCATCTTTAGAAGCACTCTTTTTGTCGAGGAACAACAGTTAATCAATTATAGACAGCTGACTATATTTATAGGCATAGTGCACTCACAAGTTGCATATTTAGCGCAAACGTAATAACGAACTTTTAGACTACACAACAAATACAATGTTCGTTCTATTTGCTCCATATTCAAAGCAATTCAAACGTGTCAGATGGCATTCGTAGGTGTTACTAATGCGGCTTTATATAATTTTTAAGCTCTAGGTGACGCTGCGAGACAGCTTCGAATTATTTTGTGAATCTTTAGATGCACTCTTTTCGTCGAGGAACCACAGTTAATCAATTACAGACGGCTGACTATATTTATAGGCATTGTGCACTCACCAGTTGCATATTTAGCGCAAACGCAATAACAAACTTTTAGACTACACAAATAGTACAATTTTCGTTCTATTTGTTCCATATTCAAAGCAATTCAAACGTGTCAAATAGAATTCTCCAGGTGTTACTAATGCGGTTTTTCAGGCTCTACGTGACACTGCGAGACACCTTCGAATTATTTTGTGCATCCTTAGAACACTCATTTTGTCGAGGAACAACAGTTAATAAATTATAGACCGCTGACTATATTTATATTCATTGTGCACTCACCAGTTACAATGTTAGCGCAAACGCAATAACAAACTTTTAGACTACACAACTAGTACAATTTTCGTTCTATTTTAACCATATTCAAAGCAATTCAAACTTGTCGAATAGCATTCGTAGGTGTTACTAATGCGGTTTTTTATAATTTTCAGGCTCTAGGTGAAACTGCGAGACACCTTCGAATTATTTTGTGCATCTTTAGAAGCACTCTTTTTGTCGAGGAACAACAGCTAATCAGTTATAGACAGCTGACTATATTTATAGGCATAGTGCACTCACCAGTTGCATATTTAGCGAAAACGCAATAACGACCTTTTAGACTACACAACAAATACAATGTTCGTTCTATTTGTTCCATATTCAAAACAATTCATACGTGTCAAATAGCATTCGTAGGTGTTACTAATGCGGTTTTTTATAATTTTCAGACTCTAGGTGATACTGCGAGACACCTTCGAATTATTTTGTGCATCTTTAGAAGCACTCTTTTTGTCGAGGAGCAACAGTTAATCAATTATAGACAGCTGTCTATATTTATAGGCATAGTGCACTCACCAGTTGCATATTTAGCGCAAACGTAATAACGAACTTTTAGACTACACAACAAATACAATGTTCGTTCTATTTGTTCCATAATCCAAACAATTAAAACGTTTCAAATAGCATTCGTAGGTGTTACTAATGCGGTTTTTTATAATTTTTAGGTTCTAGGTGACGCTGCGAGACACTTTCGAATTATTTTGTGCCTCTTTAGAACATGCTTTTTGTCGAGGAACAACAGTTAATCAATTATAGACAGCTGACTATATTAATAGGCATAGTGCACTCACAAGTTGCATATTTAGCGCAAACGTAATAACGAACTTTTAGACTACACAACAAATACAATGTTCGTTCTATTTGTTCCATATTCAAAGCAATTCAAACGTGTCAGATGGCGTTCGTAGGTGTTACTAATTCGGCTTTATATAATTTTTAAGCTCTAGGTGACGCTGCGAGACACCTTCGAATTATTTTGTGAATCTTTAGATGCACTCTTTTCGTCGATAAACCACAGTTAATCAATTACAGACGGCTGACTATATTTATAGGCATTGTGCACTCACCAGTTGCATATTTAGCGCAAACGCAATAACAAACTTTTAGACTACACAAATAGTACAATTTTCGTTCTATTTGTTCCATATTCAAAGCAATTCAAACGTGTCAAATAGAATTCTCTAGGTGTTACTAATGCGGTTTTTCAGGCTCTACGTGACACTGCGAGACACCTTCGAATTATTTTGTGCATCCTTAGAACTCTCATTTTGTCGAGGAACAACAGTTAATCAATTATAGACCGCTGACTATATTTATATTCATTGTGCACTCACCAGTTACAATGTTAGCGCAAACGCAATAACAAACTTTTAGACTACACAACTAGTACAATTTTCGTTCTATTTTAACCATATTCAAAGCAATTCAAACTTGTCGAATAGCATTCGTAGGTGTTACTAATGCGGTTTTTTATAATTTTCAGGCTCTAGGTGATACTGCGAGACACCTTCGAATTATTTTGGCATTTTTAGAAGCACTCTTTTTGTCGAGGAACAACAGTTAATCAATTATAGACAGCTGACTATATTTATAGGCATAGTGCACTCACAAGTTGCACATTTAGCGCAAACGTAATAACGAACTTTTAGACTACACAACAAATACAATGTTCGTTCTATTTGTTCCATATACAAAGCAATTCAAACGTGTCAGATGGCATTCGTAGGTGTTACTAATGCGGTTTTATATAATTTTTAAGCTCTAGGTGACGCTGCGAGACACCTTCGAATTATTTTGTGCCTCTTTAGAACATGCTTTTTGTCGAGGAACAACAGTTAATCAATTATAGACAGCTGACTATATTTATAGGCATAGTGCACTCACAAGTTGCATATTTAGCGCAAACGTAATAACGAACTTTTAGACTACACAACAAATACAATGTTCGTTCTATTTGTTCCATATTCAAAATAATTCAAACGTGTCAAACTGCATTCGTAGGTGTTACTAATGCGGTTTTTTATAATTGTCAGACTCTAGGTGATTCTGCGAGACACGTTCGAATTATTTTGTGCATCTTTAGAAGCACTCTTTTTGTCGAGGAACAACAGTTAATCAATTATAGACAGCTGACTATATTTATAGGCATAGTGCACTCACAAGTTGCATATTTAGCGCAATCGTAATAACGAACTTTTAGACTACACAACAAATACAATGTTCGTTCTATTTGTTCCATATTCAAAGCAATTCAAACGTGTCAGATGGCATTCGTAGGTATAACTAATGCGGCTTTATATAATTTTTAAGCTCTACGTGACGCTGCGAGACACCTTTGAATTATTTTGTGCATCTTTAGAACACTCTTTTTGTCGAGGAGCAACAATCAGTTATAGACCGCTGACTATATTTATAGGCATTGTGCACTCACCAGTTGCATATTTAGCGCAAACGTAATAACGAACATTTAGACTACACAACAAATACAATTTTCGTTCTATTTGTTCCATAATCCAAGCAATTAAAACGTGTCAAATAGCATTCGTAGGTGTTACTAAAGCGGTTTTTTATAATTTTCAGGCTCTAGGTGATACTGCGAGACACCTTCGAATTATTTTGAGCATCTTTAGAAGCACTGTTTTTGTCGAGGAACAACAGTTAATCAATTATAGACAGCTGATTATATTTATAGGCATAGTGCACTCACCAGTTGCATATTTAGCGCAAACGTAATAACGAACTTTTAGACTACACAACAAATACAATGTTCGTTCTATTTGTTCCATATTCAAAGCAATTCAAACGTGTCAGATGGCATTCGTAGGTATAACTAATGCGGCTTTATATAATTTTTAAGCTCTACGTGACGCTGCGAGACACCTTTGAATTATTTTGTGCATCTTTAGAACACTCTTTTTGTCGAGGAGCAACAATCAGTTATAGACCGCTGACTATATTTATAGGCATTGTGCACTCACCAGTTGCATATTTAGCGCAAACGTAATAACGAACATTTAGACTACACAACAAATACAATTTTCGTTCTATTTGTTCCATAATCCAAGCAATTAAAACGTGTCAAATAGCATTCGTAGGTGTTACTAAAGCGGTTTTTTATAATTTTCAGGCTCTAGGTGATACTGCGAGACACCTTCGAATTATTTTGAGCATCTTTAGAAGCACTGTTTTTGTCGAGGAACAACAGTTAATCAATTATAGACAGCTGATTATATTTATAGGCATAGTGCACTCACCAGTTGCATATTTAGCGCAAACGTAATAACGAACTTTTAGACTACACAACAAATACAATGTTCGTTCTATTTGTTCCATATTCAAAGCAATTCAAACGTGTCAAACAGCATTCTTAGGTGTTACTAATGCGGTTTTTTATAATTTTCAGGCTCTAAGTGATACTGCGAGACACCTTCGAATTATTTTGTGCATCTTTAGAAGCACTCTTTTTGTCGAGAAACAACAGTTAATCAATTATAGACAGGTGACTATATTTATAGGCATAGTGCACTCACCAGTTGCATATTTAGCGCAAAGGTAATAACGAACTTTTAGACTACACAACAAATACAATGTTCGTTCTATTTGTTCCATATTCAAAGCAATTCAAACGTGTCAGATGGCATTCGTAGGTGTTACTAATGCGGCTTTATATAATTTTTAAGCTCTAGGTGACGCTGCGAGACACCTTTGAATTATTTTGTGCATCTTTAGAACACTCTTTTTGTCGAGGAGCAACAATCAGTTATAGACCCCTGACTATATTTATAGGCATTGTGCACTCACCAGTTGCATATTTAGCGCAAACGTAATAACGAACATTTAGACTACACAACAAATACAATTTTCGTTCAATTTGTTCCATAATCCAAGCAATTAAAACGTGTCAAATAGCATTCGTAGGTGTTACTAAAGCGGTTTTTTATAATTTTCAGGCTCTAGGTGATACTGCGAGACACCTTCGAATTATTTTGAGCATCTTTAGAAGCACTGTTTTTGTCGAGGAACAACAGTTAATCAATTATAGACAGCTGATTATATTTATAGGCATAGTGCACTCACCAGTTGCATATTTAGCGCAAACGTAATAACGAACTTTTAGACTACACAACAAATACAATGTTCGTTCTATTTGTTCCATATTCAAAGCAATTCAAACGTGTCAGATGGCATTCGTAGATGTTACTAATGCGGTTTTATATAATTTTTAGGCTCTAGGTGACGCTACGAGACACCTTCGAATTATTTAGTGCATCTTGAGAAGTACTCTTTTTGTCGAGGACCAACAGTTAATCAATTATAGACTGCTTACTATTTTTATAGGCATAGTGCACTTAACAGGTGCAATGTTAGCGCAAATCTAATAACGAACTTTTAGACTACACAACAAATACAATGTTCGTTCTATTTGTTCCATATTCAAAGCAATTCAAACGTGTCAGATGGCATTCGTAGATGTTACTAATGCGGTTTTATATAATTTTTAGGCTCTAGGTGATACTGCGAGACACCTTCGAATTATTTTGTGCATCTTTAGAAGCACTCTTTTTGTCGAGGAACAACAGTTAATCAATTATAGACAGCTGACTATATTTATAGGCATAGTGCACTCACCAGTTGCATATTTAGCGCAAACGTAATAACGAACTTTTAGACTACACAACAAATACAATGTTCGTTCTATTTGTTCCATATTCAAAGCAATTCGAACGTGTCAGATGGCATTCGTAGGTGTTACTAATGCGGTTTTTTATAATTTTCCGGCTTTAGGTGATACTGCGAGACACCTTCGATTGATTTTGTGCATCTTTAGAAGCACTCGTTTTGTCGAGGAACAACAGTTAATCAATTATAGACAGCTGACTATATTTATAGGCATAGTGCACTCACAAGTTGCATATTTAGCGCAAACGTAATAACGAACTTTTAGACTACACAACAAATACAATGTTCGTGTTATTTGTTCCATATTCAAAATAATTCAAACGTGTCAAACTGCATTCGTAGGTGTTACTAATGCGGTTTTTTATAATTTTCCGGCTTTAGGTGATACTGCGAGACACCTTCGAATTATTTTGTGCATCTTTAGAAGCACTCTTTTTGTCGAGGAACAACAGTTAATCAATTATAGACAGCTGACTATATTTACAGGCATAGTGCACTCACAAGTTGCATATTTAGCGCAAACGTAATAACGAACTTTTAGACTACACAACAAATACAATGTTCGTTCTATTTGTTCCATATTCAACGCAATTCAAACGTGTCAAACAGCATTCTTAGGTGTTACTAATGCGGTTTTTTATAATTTTCAGGCACTAGGTGATACTGCGAGACACCTTCGAATTATTTTGTGCATCTTTAGAAGCACTCTTTTTGTCGAGGAACAACAGTTAATCAATTATAGACAGCTGACTATATTTATAGGCATAGTGCACTCACCAGTTGCATATTTAGCGCAAACGCAATAACAAACTTTTAGACTACACAAATAGTACAATTTTCGTTCTATTTGTTCCATATTCAAAGCAATTCAAACGTGTCAAATAGAATTCTCCAGGTGTTACTAATGCGGTTTTTCAGGCTCTACGTGACACTGCGAGACACCTTCGAATTATTTTGTGCATCCTTAGAACACTCATTTTGTCGAGGAACAACAGTTAATAAATTATAGACCGCTGACTATATTTATATTCATTGTGCACTCACCAGTTACAATGTTAGCGCAAACGCAATAACAAACTTTTAGACTACACAACTAGTACAATTTTCGTTTTATTTTAACCATATTCAAAGCAATTCAAACGTGTCGAATAGCATTCGTAGGTGTTACTAATGCGGTTTTTTATAATTTTCAGGCTCTAGGTGAAACTGCGAGACACCTTCGAATTATTTTGTGCATCTTTAGAAGCACTCTTTTTGTCGAGGAACAACAGCTAATCAGTTATAGACAGTTGACTATATTTATAGGCATAGTGCACTCACCAGTTGCATATTTAGCGAAAACGCAATAACGACCTTTTAGACTACACAACAAATACAATGTTCGTTCTATTTGTTCCATATTCAAAACAATCCATACGTGTCAAATAGCATTCGTAGGTGTTACTAATGCGGTTTTTTATAATTTTCAGACTCTAGGTGATACTGCGAGACACCTTCGAATTATTTTGTGCATCTGTAGAAGCACTCTTTTTGTCGAGGAGCAACAGTTCATCAATTATAGACAGCTGACTATATTTATAGGCATAGTGCACTCACAAGTTGCATATTTAGCGCAAACGTAATAACGAACTTTTAGACTACACAACAAATACAATGTTCGTTCTATTTGCTCCATATTCAAAGCAATTCAAACGTGTCAGATGGCATTCGTAGGTGTTACTAAAGCGGCTTTATATAATTTTTAAGCTCTAGGTGACGCTGCGAGACACCTTCGAATTATTTTGTGAATCTTTAGAACACTCTTTTGGTCGAGGAGCAACAGTTAATCATTTATAGACCGCTGACTATATTTATAGGCATTGTGCACTCACCAGTTGCATATTTAGCGCAAACGTAATAACGAACTTTTAGACTAGACAACAAATACAATGTTCGTTCTATTTGTTCCATATTCAAAATAATTCAAACGTGTCAAACTGCATTCGTAGGTGTTACTAATGCGGTTTTTTATAATTTTCCGGCTTTAGGTGATACTGCGAGACACCTTCGAATTATTTTGTGCATCTTTAGAAGCACTCTTTTTGTCGAGGAACAACAGTTAATCAATTATAGACAGCTGACTATATTTATAGGCATAGTGCACTCACCAGTTGCATATTTAGCGCAAACGTAATAACGAACTTTTAGACTACACAACAAATACAATGTTCGTTCTATTTGCTCCATATTCAAAGCAATTCAAACGTGTCAGATGGCATTCGTAGGTGTTACTAATGCGGCTTTATATAATTTTTAAGCTCTAGGTGACGCTGCGAGACAGCTTCGAATTATTTTGTGAATCTTTAGATGCACTCTTTTCGTCGAGGAACCACAGTTAATCAATTACAGACGGCTGACTATATTTATAGGCATTGTGCACTCACCAGTTGCATATTTAGCGCAAACGCAATAACAAACTTTTAGACTACACAAATAGTACAATTTTCGTTCTATTTGTTCCATATTCAAAGCAATTCAAACGTGTCAAATAGAATTCTCCAGGTGTTACTAATGCGGTTTTTCAGGCTCTACGTGACACTGCGAGACACCTTCGAATTATTTTGTGCATCCTTAGAACACTCATTTTGTCGAGGAACAACAGTTAATAAATTATAGACCGCTGACTATATTTATATTCATTGTGCACTCACCAGTTACAATGTTAGCGCAAACGCAATAACAAACTTTTAGACTACACAACTAGTACAATTTTCGTTTTATTTTAACCATATTCAAAGCAATTCAAACGTGTCGAATAGCATTTGTAGGTGTTACTAATGCGGTTTTTTATAATTTTCAGGCTCTAGGTGAAACTGCGATACACGTTCGACTTATTTTGTGCATCTTTAGAAGCACTCTTTTTGTCGAGGAACAACAGCTAATCAGTTATAGACAGCTGACTATATTTATAGGCATAGTGCACTCACCAGTTGCATATTTAGCGGAAACGCAATAACGACCTTTTAGACTACACAACAAATACAATGTTCGTTCTATTTGTTCCATATTCAAAACAATTCATACGTGTCAAATAGCATTCGTAGGTGTTACTAATGCAGTTTTTTATAATTTTCAGACTCTAGGTGATACTGCGAGACACCTTCGAATTATTTTGTGCATGTTTAGAAGCACTCTTTTTGTCGAGGAACAACAGTTAATCAATTATAGACAGCTGACTATATTTATAGGCATAGTGCACTTACTAGTTTCATATTTAGCGCAATCGTAATAACGAACTTTTAGACTACACAACAAATACAATGTTCGTTCTATTTGTTCCATATTGAAAATAATTCAAACGTGTCAAACTGCATTCGTAGGTGTTACTAATGCGGTTTTTTATAATTTTCCGGCTTTAGGTGATACTGCGAGACACCTTCGAATTATTTTGTGCATCTTTAGAAGCACTCTTTTTGTCGAGGAACAACAGTTAATCAATTATAGACAGCTGACTATATTTATAGGCATAGTGCACTCACAAGTTGCATATTTAGCGCAAACGTAATAACGAACTTTTAGACTACACAACAAATACAATGTTCGTTCTATTTGCTCCATATTGAAAGCAATTCAAACGTGTCAGATGGCATTCGTAGGTGTTACTAATGCGGCTTTATATAATTTTTAAGCTCTAGGTGACGCTGCGAGACAGCTTCGAATTATTTTGTGAATCTTTAGATGCACTCTTTTCGTCGAGGAACCACAGTTAATCAATTACAGACGGCTGACTATATTTATAGGCATTGTGCACTCACCAGTTGCATATTTAGCGCAAACGCAATAACAAACTTTTAGACTACACAAATAGTACAATTTTCGTTCTATTTGTTCCATATTCAAAGCAATTCAAACGTGTCAAATAGAATTCTCCAGGTGTTACTAATGCGGTTTTTCAGGCTCTACGTGACACTGCGAGACACCTTCGAATTATTTTGTGCATCCTTAGAACACTCATTTTGTCGAGGAACAACAGTTAATAAATTATAGACCGCTGACTATATTTATATTCATTGTGCACTCACCAGTTACAATGTTAGCGCAAACGCAATAACAAACTTTTAGACTACACAACTAGTACAATTTTCGTTCTATTTTAACCATATTCAAAGCAATTCAAACTTGTCGAATAGCATTCGTAGGTGTTACTAATGCGGTTTTTTATAATTTTCAGGCTCTAGGTGAAACTGCGAGACACCTTCGAATTATTTTGTGCATCTTTAGAAGCACTCTTTTTGTCGAGGAACAACAGCTAATCAGTTATAGACAGCTGACTATATTTATAGGCATAGTGCACTCACCAGTTGCATATTTAGCGAAAACGCAATAACGACCTTTTAGACTACACAACAAATACAATGTTCGTTCTATTTGTTCCATATTCGAAACAATTCATACGTGTCAAATAGCATTCGTAGGTGTTACTAATGCGGTTTTTTATAATTTTCAGACTCTAGGTGATACTGCGAGACACCTTCGAATTATTTTGTGCATCTTTAGAAGCACTCTTTTTGTCGAGGAGCAACAGTTAATCAATTATAGACAGCTGTCTATATTTATAGGCATAGTGCACTCACCAGTTGCATATTTAGCGCAAACGTAATAACGAACTTTTAGACTACACAACAAATACAATGTTCGTTCTATTTGTTCCATAATCCAAACAATTAAAACGTGTCAAATAGCATTCGTAGGTGTTACTAATGCGGTTTTTTATAATTTTTAGGTTCTAGGTGACGCTGCGAGACACTTTCGAATTATTTTGTGCCTCTTTAGAACATGCTTTTTGTCGAGGAACAACAGTTAATCAATTATAGACAGCTGACTATATTTATAGGCATAGTGCACTCACAAGTTGCATATTTAGCGCAAACGTAATAACGAACTTTTAGACTACACAACAAATACAATGTTCGTTCTATTTGTTCCATATTCAAAGCAATTCAAACGTGTCAGATGGCGTTCGTAGGTGTTACTAATTCGGCTTTATATAATTTTTAAGCTCTAGGTGACGCTGCGAGACACCTTCGAATTATTTTGTGAATCTTTAGATGCACTCTTTTCGTCGATAAACCACAGTTAATCAATTACAGACGGCTGACTATATTTATAGGCATTGTGCACTCACCAGTTGCATATTTAGCGCAAACGCAATAACAAACTTTTAGACTACACAAATAGTACAATTTTCGTTCTATTTGTTCCATATTCAAAGCAATTCAAACGTGTCAAATAGAATTCTCTAGGTGTTACTAATGCGGTTTTTCAGGCTCTACGTGACACTGCGAGACACCTTCGAATTATTTTGTGCATCCTTAGAACTCTCATTTTGTCGAGGAACAACAGTTAATCAATTATAGAGCGCTGACTATATTTATATTCATTGTGCACTCACCAGTTACAATGTTAGCGCAAACGCAATAACAAACTTTTAGACTACACAACAAATACAATGTTCGTTCTATTTGTTCCATATTCAAAGCAATTCGAACGTGTCAGATGGCATTCGTAGGTGTTACTAATGCGGTTTTTTATAATTTTCCGGCTTTAGGTGATACTGCGAGACACCTTCGATTGATTTTGTGCATCTTTAGAAGCACTCGTTTTGTCGAGGAACAACAGTTAATCAATTATAGACAGCTGACTATATTTATAGGCATAGTGCACTCACAAGTTGCATATTTAGCGCAAACGTAATAACGAACTTTTAGACTACACAACAAATACAATGTTCGTGTTATTTGTTCCATATTCAAAATAATTCAAATGTGTCAAACTGCATTCGTAGGTGTTACTAATGCGGTTTTTTATAATTTTCCGGCTTTAGGTGATACTGCGAGACACCTTCGAATTATTTTGTGCATCTTTAGAAGCACTCTTTTTGTCGAGGAACAACAGTTAATCAATTATAGACAGCTGACTATATTTACAGGCATAGTGCACTCACAAGTTGCATATTTAGCGCAAACGTAATAACGAACTTTTAGACTACACAACAAATACAATGTTCGTTCTATTTGTTCCATATTCAACGCAATTCAAACGTGTCAAACAGCATTCTTAGGTGTTACTAATGCGGTTTTTTATAATTTTCAGGCTCTAGGTGATACTGCGAGACACCTTCGAATTATTTTGTGCATCTTTAGAAGCACTCTTTTTGTCGAGGAACAACAGTTAATCAATTATAGACAGCTGACTATATTTATAGGCATAGTGCACTCACCAGTTGCATATTTAGCGCAAACGCAATAACAAACTTTTAGACTACACAAATAGTACAATTTTCGTTCTATTTGTTCCATATTCAAAGCAATTCAAACGTGTCAAATAGAATTCTCCAGGTGTTACTAATGCGGTTTTTCAGGCTCTACGTGACACTGCGAGACACCTTCGAATTATTTTGTGCATCCTTAGAACACTCATTTTGTCGAGGAACAACAGTTAATAAATTATAGACCGCTGACTATATTTATATTCATTGTGCACTCACCAGTTACAATGTTAGCGCAAACGCAATAACAAACTTTTAGACTACACAACTAGTACAATTTTCGTTTTATTTTAACCATATTCAAAGCAATTCAAACGTGTCGAATAGCATTCGTAGGTGTTACTAATGCGGTTTTTTATAATTTTCAGGCTCTAGGTGAAACTGCGAGACACCATCGAATTATTTTGTGCATCTTTAGAAGCACTCTTTTTGTCGAGGAACAACAGCTAATCAGTTATAGACAGTTGACTATATTTATAGGCATAGTGCACTCACCAGTTGCATATTTAGCGAAAACGCAATAACGACCTTTTAGACTACACAACAAATACAATGTTCGTTCTATTTGTTCCATATTCAAAACAATCCATACGTGTCAAATAGCATTCGTAGGTGTTACTAATGCGGTTTTTTATAATTTTCAGACTCTAGGTGATACTGCGAGACACCTTCGAATTATTTTGTGCATCTGTAGAAGCACTCTTTTTGTCGAGGAGCAACAGTTCATCAATTATAGACAGCTGACTATATTTATAGGCATAGTGCACTCACAAGTTGCATATTTAGCGCAAACGTAATAACGAACTTTTAGACTACACAACAAATACAATGTTCGTTCTATTTGCTCCATATTCAAAGCAATTCAAACGTGTCAGATGGCATTCGTAGGTGTTACTAAAGCGGCTTTATATAATTTTTAAGCTCTAGGTGACGCTGCGAGACACCTTCGAATTATTTTGTGAATCTTTAGAACACTCTTTTGGTCGAGGAGCAACAGTTAATCATTTATAGACCGCTGACTATATTTATAGGCATTGTGCACTCACCAGTTGCATATTTAGCGCAAACGTAATAACGAACTTTTAGACTAGACAACAAATACAATGTTCGTTCTATTTGTTCCATATTCAAAATAATTCAAACGTGTCAAACTGCATTCGTAGGTGTTACTAATGCGGTTTTTTATAATTTTCCGGCTTTAGGTGATACTGCGAGACACCTTCGAATTATTTTGTGCATCTTTAGAAGCACTCTTTTTGTCGAGGAACAACAGTTAATCAATTATAGACAGCTGACTATATTTATAGGCATAGTGCACTCACCAGTTGCATATTTAGCGCAAACGTAATAACGAACTTTTAGACTACACAACAAATACAATGTTCGTTCTATTTGCTCCATATTCAAAGCAATTCAAACGTGTCAGATGGCATTCGTAGGTGTTACTAATGCGGCTTTATATAATTTTTAAGCTCTAGGTGACGCTGCGAGACAGCTTCGAATTATTTTGTGAATCTTTAGATGCACTCTTTTCGTCGAGGAACCACAGTTAATCAATTACAGACGGCTGACTATATTTATAGGCATTGTGCACTCACCAGTTGCATATTTAGCGCAAACGCAATAACAAACTTTTAGACTACACAAATAGTACAATTTTCGTTCTATTTGTTCCATATTCAAAGCAATTCAAACGTGTCAAATAGAATTCTCCAGGTGTTACTAATGCGGTTTTTCAGGCTCTACGTGACACTGCGAGACACCTTCGAATTATTTTGTGCATCCTTAGAACACTCATTTTGTCGAGGAACAACAGTTAATAAATTATAGACCGCTGACTATATTTATATTCATTGTGCACTCACCAGTTACAATGTTAGCGCAAACGCAATAACAAACTTTTAGACTACACAACTAGTACAATTTTCGTTTTATTTTAACCATATTCAAAGCAATTCAAACGTGTCGAATAGCATTTGTAGGTGTTACTAATGCGGTTTTTTATAATTTTCAGGCTCTAGGTGAAACTGCGATACACGTTCGACTTATTTTGTGCATCTTTAGAAGCACTCTTTTTGTCGAGGAACAACAGCTAATCAGTTATAGACAGCTGACTATATTTATAGGCATAGTGCACTCACCAGTTGCATATTTAGCGGAAACGCAATAACGACCTTTTAGACTACACAACAAATACAATGTTCGTTCTATTTGTTCCATATTCAAAACAATTCATACGTGTCAAATAGCATTCGTAGGTGTTACTAATGCAGTTTTTTATAATTTTCAGACTCTAGGTGATACTGCGAGACACCTTCGAATTATTTTGTGCATGTTTAGAAGCACTCTTTTTGTCGAGGAACAACAGTTAATCAATTATAGACAGCTGACTATATTTATAGGCATAGTGCACTTACTAGTTTCATATTTAGCGCAATCGTAATAACGAACTTTTAGACTACACAACAAATACAATGTTCGTTCTATTTGTTCCATATTGAAAATAATTCAAACGTGTCAAACTGCATTCGTAGGTGTTACTAATGCGGTTTTTTATAATTTTCCGGCTTTAGGTGATACTGCGAGACACCTTCGAATTATTTTGTGCATCTTTAGAAGCACTCTTTTTGTCGAGGAACAACAGTTAATCAATTATAGACAGCTGACTATATTTATAGGCATAGTGCACTCACAAGTTGCATATTTAGCGCAAACGTAATAACGAACTTTTAGACTACACAACAAATACAATGTTCGTTCTATTTGCTCCATATTGAAAGCAATTCAAACGTGTCAGATGGCACTCGTAGGTGTTACTAATGCGGCTTTATATAATTTTTAAGCTCTAGGTGACGCTGCGAGACAGCTTCGAATTATTTTGTGAATCTTTAGATGCACTCTTTTCGTCGAGGAACCACAGTTAATCAATTACAGACGGCTGACTATATTTATAGGCATTGTGCACTCACCAGTTGCATATTTAGCGCAAACGCAATAACAAACTTTTAGACTACACAAATAGTACAATTTTCGTTCTATTTGTTCCATATTCAAAGCAATTCAAACGTGTCAAATAGAATTCTCCAGGTGTTACTAATGCGGTTTTTCAGGCTCTACGTGACACTGCGAGACACCTTCGAATTATTTTGTGCATCCTTAGAACACTCATTTTGTCGAGGAACAACAGTTAATAAATTATAGACCGCTGACTATATTTATATTCATTGTGCACTCACCAGTTACAATGTTAGCGCAAACGCAATAACAAACTTTTAGACTACACAACTAGTACAATTTTCGTTCTATTTTAACCATATTCAAAGCAATTCAAACTTGTCGAATAGCATTCGTAGGTGTTACTAATGCGGTTTTTTATAATTTTCAGGCTCTAGGTGAAACTGCGAGACACCTTCGAATTATTTTGTGCATCTTTAGAAGCACTCTTTTTGTCGAGGAACAACAGCTAATCAGTTATAGACAGCTGACTATATTTATAGGCATAGTGCACTCACCAGTTGCATATTTAGCGAAAACGCAATAACGACCTTTTAGACTACACAACAAATACAATGTTCGTTCTATTTGTTCCATATTCAAAACAATTCATACGTGTCAAATAGCATTCGTAGGTGTTACTAATGCGGTTTTTTATAATTTTCAGACTCTAGGTGATACTGCGAGACACCTTCGAATTATTTTGTGCATCTTTAGAAGCACTCTTTTTGTCGAGGAGCAACAGTTAATCAATTATAGACAGCTGTCTATATTTATAGGCATAGTGCACTCACCAGTTGCATATTTAGCGCAAACGTAATAACGAACTTTTAGACTACACAACAAATACAATGTTCGTTCTATTTGTTCCATAATCCAAACAATTAAAACGTGTCAAATAGCATTCGTAGGTGTTACTAATGCGGTTTTTTATAATTTTTAGGTTCTAGGTGACGCTGCGAGACACTTTCGAATTATTTTGTGCCTCTTTAGAACATGCTTTTTGTCGAGGAACAACAGTTAATCAATTATAGACAGCTGACTATATTTATAGGCATAGTGCACTCACAAGTTGCATATTTAGCGCAAACGTAATAACGAACTTTTAGACTACACAACAAATACAATGTTCGTTCTATTTGTTCCATATTCAAAGCAATTCAAACGTGTCAGATGGCGTTCGTAGGTGTTACTAATTCGGCTTTATATAATTTTTAAGCTCTAGGTGACGCTGCGAGACACCTTCGAATTATTTTGTGAATCTTTAGATGCACTCTTTTCGTCGATAAACCACAGTTAATCAATTACAGACGGCTGACTATATTTATAGGCATTGTGCACTCACCAGTTGCATATTTAGCGCAAACGCAATAACAAACTTTTAGACTACACAAATAGTACAATTTTCGTTCTATTTGTTCCATATTCAAAGCAATTCAAACGTGTCAAATAGAATTCTCTAGGTGTTACTAATGCGGTTTTTCAGGCTCTACGTGACACTGCGAGACACCTTCGAATCATTTTGTGCATCCTTAGAACTCTCATTTTGTCGAGGAACAACAGTTAATCAATTATAGACCGCTGACTATATTTATATTCATTGTGCACTCACCAGTTACAATGTTAGCGCAAACGCAATAACAAACTTTTAGACTACACAACTAGTACAATTTTCGTTCTATTTTAACCATATTCAAAGCAATTCAAACTTGTCGAATAGCATTCGTAGGTGTTACTAATGCGGTTTTTTATAATTTTCAGGCTCTAGGTGATACTGCGAGACACCTTCGAATTATTTTGGCATTTTTAGAAGCACTCTTTTTGTCGAGGAACAACAGTTAATCAATTATAGACAGCTGACTATATTTATAGGCATAGTGCACTCACAAGTTGCACATTTAGCGCAAACGTAATAACGAACTTTTAGACTACACAACAAATACAATGTTCGTTCTATTTGTTCCATATACAAAGCAATTCAAACGTGTCAGATGGCATTCGTAGGTGTTACTAATGCGGTTTTATATAATTTTTAAGCTCTAGGTGACGCTGCGAGACACCTTCGAATTATTTTGTGCCTCTTTAGAACATGCTTTTTGTCGAGGAACAACAGTTAATCAATTATAGACAGCTGACTATATTTATAGGCATAGTGCACTCACAAGTTGCATATTTAGCGCAAACGTAATAACGAACTTTTATACTACACAACAAATACAATGTTCGTTCTATTTGTTCCATATTCAAAATAATTCAAACGTGTCAAACTGCATTCGTAGGTGTTACTAATGCGGTTTTTTATAATTTTCAGACTCTAGGTGATTCTGCGAGACACGTTCGAATTATTTTGTGCATCTTTAGAAGCACTCTTTTTGTCGAGGAACAACAGTTAATCAATTATAGACAGCTGACTATATTTATAGGCATAGTGCACTCACCAGTTGCATATTTAGCGCAATCGTAATAACGAACTTTTAGACTACACAACAAATACAATGTTCGTTCTATTTGTTTCATATTCAAAATAATTCAATCGTGTCAAACTGCATTCGTAGGTGTTACTAATGGGGTTTTTTATAATTTTTAGGTTCTAGGTGACGCTGCGAGACACTTTCGAATTATTTTGTGCCTTTTTAGAACATGCTTTTTGTCGAGGAACAACAGTTAATCAATTATAGACAGCTAACTATATTTATAGGCATAGTGCACTCACAAGTTGCATATTTAGCGCAAACGTAATAACGAACTTTTAGACTACACAACAAATACATTGTTCGTTCTATTTGTTCCATATTCAAAGCAATTGAAACGTGTCAAATAGAATTCTCTAGGTGTTACTAATGCGGTTTTTCAGGCTCTACGTGACACTGCGAGACACCTTCGAATTATTTTGTGCATCCTTAGAACACTCATTTTGTCGAGGAACAACAGTTAATCAATTATATACCGCTGACTATATTTATATTCATTGTGCACTCACCAGTTACAATGTTAGCGCAAACGCAATAATAAACTTTTAGACTACACAACTAGTACAATTTTCGTTCTATTTTAACCATATTCAAACCAATTCAAACGTGTCAAACAGCATTCTTAGGTGTTACTAATGCGGTTTTTTATCATTTTCAGGCTCTAGGTGATTCTGCGAGACACCTTCGAATTATTTTGTGCATCTTTAGAAGCACTGTTTTTGTCGAGGAACAACAGTTAATCAATTATAGACAGCTGATTATATTTATAGGCATAGTGCACTCACCAGTTGCATATTTAGCGCAAACGTAATAACGAACTTTTAGACTACACAACAAATACAATGTTCGTTCTATTTGTTCCATATTCAAAGCAATTCAAACGTGTCAAACAGCATTCTTAGGTGTTACTAATGCGGTTTTTTATAATTTTCAGGCTCTAGGTGAAACTGCGAGACACCTTCGAATTATTTTGGCATCTTTAGAAGCACTCTTTTTGTCGAGGAACAACAGTTAATCAATTATAGACAACTGACTATATTTATAGGCATAGTGCACTGACAAGTTGCATATTTAGCGCAAACGTAATAACGAACTTTTAGACTACACAACAAATACAATGTTCGTTCTATTTGTTCCATATTCAAAATAATTCAAACGTCTCAAGCTGCATTCGTAGGTGTTACTAATGCGGTTTTTCATAATTTTCCGGCTTTAGGTGATACTGCGAGACACCTTCGAATTATTTTGTGCTTCTTTAGAAGCACTCTTTTTGTCGAGGAACAACAGTTAATCAATTATAGACAGCTGACTATATTTATAGGCATAGTGCACTCACCAGTTGCATATTTAGCGCAAACGTAATAACGAACTTTTAGACTACACAACAAATACAATGTTCGTTCTATTTGTTCCATATTCAAAGCAATTCAAACGTGTCAGATGGCATTCGTAGGTATAACTAATGCGGCTTTATATAATTTTTAAGCTCTACGTGACGCTGCGAGACACCTTTGAATTATTTTGTGCATCTTTAGAACACTCTTTTTGTCGAGGAGCAACAGTTAATCAATTATAGACAGGTGACTATATTTATAGGCATAGTGCACTCACCAGTTGCATATTTAGCGCAAACGTAATAACGAACTTTTAGACTACACAACAAATACAATGTTCGTTCTATTTGTTCCATATTCAAAGCAATTCAAACGTGTCAAACAGCATTCTTAGGTGTTACTAATGCGGTTTTTTATAATTTTCAGGCTCTAAGTGATACTGCGAGACACCTTCGAATTATTTTGTGCATCTTTAGAAGCACTCTTTTTGTCGAGAAACAACAGTTAATCAATTATAGACAGGTGACTATATTTATAGGCATAGTGCACTCACCAGTTGCATATTTAGCGCAAACGTAATAACGAACTTTTATACTACACAACAAATACAATGTTCGTTCTATTTGTTCCATATTCAAAGCAATTCAAACGTGTCAGATGGCATTCGTAGGTGTTACTAATGCGGCTTTATATAATTTTTAAGCTCTAGGTGACGCTGCGAGACACCTTTGAATTATTTTGTGCATCTTTAGAACACTCTTTTTGTCGAGGAGCAACAATCAGTTATAGACCCCTGACTATATTTATAGGCATTGTGCACTCACCAGTTGCATATTTAGCGCAAACGTAATAACGAACATTTAGACTACACAACAAATACAATTTTCGTTCAATTTGTTCCATAATCCAAGCAATTAAAACGTGTCAAATAGCATTCGTAGGTGTTACTAAAGCGGTTTTTTATAATTTTCAGGCTCTAGGTGATACTGCGAGACACCTTCGAATTATTTTGAGCATCTTTAGAAGCACTGTTTTTGTCGAGGAACAACAGTTAATCAATTATAGACAGCTGATTATATTTATAGGCATAGTGCACTCACCAGTTGCATATTTAGCGCAAACGTAATAACGAACTTTTAGACTACACAACAAATACAATGTTCGTTCTATTTGTTCCATATTCAAAGCAATTCAAACGTGTCAGATGGCATTCGTAGATGTTACTAATGCGGTTTTATATAATTTTTAGGCTCTAGGTGACGCTACGAGACACCTTCGAATTATTTAGTGCATCTTGAGAAGTACTCTTTTTGTCGAGGACCAACAGTTAATCAATTATAGACTGCTTACTATTTTTATAGGCATTGTGCACTTAACAGGTGCAATGTTAGCGCAAACCTAATAACGAACTTTTAGACTACACAACAAATACAATGTTCGTTCTATTTGTTCCATATTCAAAGCAATTCAAACGTGTCAGATGGCATTCGTAGATGTTACTAATGCGGTTTTATATAATTTTTAGGCTCTAGGTGATACTGCGAGACACCTTCGAATTATTTTGTGCATCTTTAGAAGCACTCTTTTTGTCGAGGAACAACAGTTAATCAATTATAGACAGCTGACTATATTTATAGGCATAGTGCACTCACCAGTTGCATATTTAGCGCAAACGTAATAACGAACTTTTAGACTACACAACAAATACAATGTTCGTTCTATTTGTTCCATATTCAAAGCAATTCGAACGTGTCAGATGGCATTCGTAGGTGTTACTAATGCGGTTTTTTATAATTTTCCGGCTTTAGGTGATACTGCGAGACACCTTCGATTGATTTTGTGCATCTTTAGAAGCACTCGTTTTGTCGAGGAACAACAGTTAATCAATTATAGACAGCTGACTATATTTATAGGCATAGTGCACTCACAAGTTGCATATTTAGCGCAAACGTAATAACGAACTTTTAGACTACACAACAAATACAATGTTCGTGTTATTTGTTCCATATTCAAAATAATTCAAACGTGTCAAACTGCATTCGTAGGTGTTACTAATGCGGTTTTTTATAATTTTCCGGCTTTAGGTGATACTGCGAGACACCTTCGAATTATTTTGTGCATCTTTAGAAGCACTCTTTTTGTCGAGGAACAACAGTTAATCAATTATAGACAGCTGACTATATTTACAGGCATAGTGCACTCACAAGTTGCATATTTAGCGCAAACGTAATAACGAACTTTTAGACTACACAACAAATACAATGTTCGTTCTATTTGTTCCATATTCAACGCAATTGAAACGTGTCAAACAGCATTCTTAGGTGTTACTAATGCGGTTTTTTATAATTTTCAGGCTCTAGGTGATACTGCGAGACACCTTCGAATTATTTTGTGCATCTTTAGAAGCACTCTTTTTGTCGAGGAACAACAGTTAATCAATTATAGACAGCTGACTATATTTATAGGCATAGTGCACTCACAAGTTGCATATTTAGCGCAAACGTAATAACGAACTTTTAGACTACACAACAAATGCAACGTTCGTTCTATTTGTTCCATATTCAAAGCAATTCAAACGTGTTAGATGGCATTCGTAGAAGTTACTAATGCGGTTTTATATAATTTTTAGGCTCTAGGTGACGCTACGAGACACCTTCGAATTATTTAGTGCATCTTGAGAAGGACTCTTTTTGTCGAGGACCAACAGTTAATCAATTATAGACTGCTTACTATTTTTATAGGCATTGTGCACCTAACAGGTGCAATGTTAGCGCAAACGTAATAACGAACTTTTAGACTACACAACAAATACAATGTTCGTTCTATTTGTTCCATATTCAAAGCAATTCAAACGTGTCAAACAGCATTCTTAGGTGTTACTAATGCGGTTTTTTATAATTTTCAGACTCTAGGTGACGCTACGAGACACCTTCGAATTATTTAGTGCATCTTGAGAAGTACTCTTTTTGTCGAGGACCAACAGTTAATCAATTATAGACTGCTTACTAATTTTATAGGCATTGTGCACTTAACAGGTGCAATGTTAGCGCAAACCTAATAACGAACTTTTAGACTACACAACAAATACAATGTTCGTTCTATTTGTTCCATATTCAAAGCAATTGAAACGTGTCAAACAGCATTCTTAGGTGTTACTAATGCGGTTTTTTATAATTTTCAGACTCTAGGTGATACTGCGAGACACCTTCGAATTATTTTGTGCATCTTTAGAAGCACTCTTTCTGTCGAGGAACAACAGTTAATCAATTATAGACAGCTGACTATATTTATAGGCATAGTGCACTCACCAGTTGCATATTTAGCGCAAACGTAATAACGAACTTTTAGACTACACAACAAATACAATGTTCGTTCTATTTGTTCCATATTCAAAATAATTCGAACGTGTCAAACTGCATTCGTAGGTGTTACTAATGCGGTTTTTTATAATTTTCCGGCTTTAGGTGATACTGCGAGACACCTTCGAATTATTTTGTGCATCTTTAGAAGCACTCGTTTTGTCGAGGAACAACAGTTAATCAATTATAGACAGCTGACTATATTTATAGTCATAGTGCACTCACAAGTTGCATATTTAGCGCAAACGTAATAACGAACTTTTAGACAACACAACAAATACAATGTTCGTTCTATTTGTTCCATATTCAAAGCAATTCGAACGTGTCAGATGGCATTCGTAGATGTTACTAATGCGGTTTTATATAATTTTTAGGCTCTAGGTGATACTGCGAGAAACCTTCGAATTATTTTGTGCATCTTTAGAAGCACTCTTTTGGTCGAGGAACAACAGTTAATCAATTATAGACAGCTGACTATATTTATAGGCATAGTGCACTCACCAGTTGCATATTTAGCGCAAACGTAATAACGAACTTTTAGACTACACAACAAATACAATGTTCGTTCTATTTGTTCCATATTTAAAGCAATTCGAACGTGTCAGATGGCATTCGTAGGTGTTACTAATGCGGTTTTTTATAATTTTCCGGCTTTAGGTGATACTGCGAGACACCTTCGATTGATTTTCTGCATCTTTAGAAGCACTCGTTTTGTCGAGGAACAACAGTTAATCAATTATAGACAGCTGACTATATTTATAGGCATAGTGCACTCACAAGTTGCATATTTAGCGCAAACGTAATAACGAACTTTTAGACTACACAACAAATACAATGTTCGTGTTATTTGTTCCATATTCAAAATAATTCAAACGTGTCAAACTGCATTCGTAGGTGTTACTAATGCGGTTTTTTATAATTTTCCGGCTTTAGGTGATACTGCGAGACACCTTCGAATTATTTTGTGCATCTTTAGAAGCACTCTTTTTGTCGAGGAACAACAGTTAATCAATTATCGACAGCTGACTATATTTACAGGCATAGTGCACTCACAAGTTGCATATTTAGCGCAAACGTAATAACGAACTTTTAGACTACACAACAAATACAATGTTCGTTCTATTTGTTCCATATTCAACGCAATTCAAACGTGTCAAACAGCATTCTTAGGTGTTACTAATGCGGTTTTTTATAATTTTCAGGCTCTAGGTGATACTGCGAGACACCTTCGAATTATTTTGTGCATCTTTAGAAGCACTCTTTTTGTCGAGAAACAACAGTTAATCAATTATAGACAGCTGACTATATTTATAGGCATAGTGCACTCACAAGTTGCATATTTAGCGCAAACGTAATAACGAACTTTTAGACTACACAACAAATACAATGTTCGTTCTATTTGTTCCATATTCAAAGCAATTCAAACGTGTCAGATGGCATTCGTAGGTGTTACTAATGCGGCTTTATATAATTTTTAAGCTCTAGGTGACGCTGCGAGACACCTTTGAATTATTTTGTGCATCTTTAGAACACTCTTTTTGTCGAGGAGCAAAAATCAGTTATAGACCGCTGACTATATTTATAGGCATTGTGCACTCACCAGTTGCATATTTAGCGCAAATGTAATAACGAACATTTAGACTACACAACAAACACAATTTTCGTTCTATTTGTTCCATAATCCAAGCAATTAAAACGTGTCAAATAGCATTCGTAGGTGTTACTAATGCGGTTTTTTATAATTTTCAGGCTCTAGGTGATACTGCGAGACACCTTCGAATTATTTTGTGCATCTTTAGAAGCACTCTTTTTGTCGAGGAACAACTGTTAATCAATTATAGACAGCTGACTATATTTATAGGCATAGTGCACTCACATGTTGCATATTTAGCGCAAACGTAATAACGAACTTTTAGACTACACAACAAATACAATGTTCGTTCTATTTGTTCCATATTCAAAGCAATTCAAACGTGTCAAGCAGCATTCTTAGGTGTTACTAATGCGGTTTTTTATAATTTTCAGACTCTAGGTGATACTGCGAGACACCTTCGAATTATTTTGTGCATCTTTAGAAGCACTCTTTTTGTCGAGGAACAACAGTTAATCAATTATAGACAGCTGACTATATTTATAGGCATAGTGCACTCACAAGTTGCATATTTAGCGCAAACGTAATAACGAACTTTTAGACTACACAACAAATACAATGTTCGTTCTATTTGTTCCATATTCAAAGCAATTCAAACGTGTCAAACAGCATTCTTAGGTGTTACTAATGCGGTTTTTTATAATTTTCAGGCTCTAGGTGATACTGCGAGACACCTTCGAATTATTTTGTGCATCTTTAGAAGCACTCTTTTTGTCGAGGAACAACAGTTAATCAATTATAGACAGCTGACTATATTTATAGACATAGTGCACTCACAAGTTGCATATTTAGCGCAAACGTAATAACGAACTTTTAGACTACACAACAAATGCAATGTTCGTTCTATTTGTTCCATATTCAAAGCAATTCAAACGTGTCAGATGGCATTCGTAGAAGTTACTAATGCGGTTTTATATAATTTTTAGGCTCTAGGTGACGCTACGAGACACCTTCGAATTATTTAGTGCATCTTGAGAAGGACTCTTTTTGTCGAGGACCAACAGTTAATCAATTATAGACTGCTTACTATATTTATAGGCATTGTGCACCTAACAGGTGCAATGTTAGCGCAAACCTAATAACGAACTTTTAGACTACACAACAAATACAATGTTCGTTCTATTTGTTCCATATTCAAAGCAATTCAAACGTGTCAAACAGCATTCTTAGGTGTTACTAATGCGGTTTTTTATAATTTTCAGACTCTAGGTGACGCTACGAGACACCTTCGAATTATTTAGTGCATATTGAGAAGTACTCTTTTTGTCGTGGACCAACAGTTAATCAATTATAGACTGCTTACTATTTTTATAGGCATTGTGCACCTAACAGGTGCAATGTTAGCGCAAACCTAATAACGAACTTTTAGACTACACAACAAATACAATGTTCGTTCTATTTGTTCCATATTCAAAGCAATTCAAACGTGTCAAACAGCATTCTTAGGTGTTACTAATGCGGTTTTTTATAATTTTCAGACTCTAGGTGATACTGCGAGACACCTTCGAATTATTTTGTGCATCTTTAGAAGCTCTCTTTCTGTCGAGGAACAACAGTTAATCAATTATAGACAGTTGACTATATTTATAGGCATAGTGCACTCACCAGTTGCATATTTAGCGGAAACGTAATAACGAACTTTTAGACTACACAACAAATACAATGTTCGTTCTATTTGTTCCATATTCAAAATAATTCAAACGTGTCAAACTGCATTCGTAGGTGTTACTAATGCGGTTTTTTATAACTTTCCGGCTTTAGGTGATACTGCGAGACACTTTCGAATTATTTTGTGCATCTTTAGAAGCACTCTTTCTGTCGAGGAACAACAGTTATTCAATTATAGACAGTTGACTATATTTATAGGCATAGTGCACTCACCAGTTGCATATTTAGCGCAAACGTAATAACGAACTTTTAGACTACACAACAAATACAATGTTCGTTCTATTTGCTCCATATTCAAAGCAATTCGAACGTGTCAGATGGCATTCCTAGGTGTTACTAATGCGGTTTTTTATAATTTTCCGGCTTTAGGTGATACTGCGAGACACCTTCGAATTATTTTGTGCATCTTTAGAAGCACTCGTTTTGTCGAGGAACAACAGTTAATCAATTATAGACAGCTGACTATATTTATAGGCATAGTGCACTCACAAGTTGCATATTTAGCGCAAACGTAATAACGAACTTTTAGACTACACAACAAATACAATGTTCGTTCTATTTGTTCCATATTCAAAATAATTCAAACGTGCAAACTGCATTCGTAGGTGTTACTAATGCGGTTTTTTATAACTTTCCGGCTTTAGGTGATACTGCGAGACACTTTCGAATTATTTTGTACATCTTTAGAAGCACTCTTTTTGTCGAGAAACAACAGTTAATCAATTATAGACAGCTGACTATATTTATAGGCATAGTGCACTCACAAGTTGCATATTTAGCGCAAACGTAATAACGAACTTTTAGACTACACAACAAATACAATGTTCGTTCTATTTGTTCCAAATTCAAAGCAATTCAAACGTGTCAGATGGCATTCGTAGGTGTTACTAATGCGGCTTTATATAATTTTTAAGCTCTAGGTGACGCTGCGAGACACCTTTGAATTATTTTGTGCATCTTTAGAACACTCTTTTTGTCGAGGAGCAAAACTCAGTTATAGACCGCTGACTATATTTATAGGCATTGTGCACTCAAGAGTTGCATATTTAGCGCAAACGTAATAACGAACATTTAGACTACACAACAAACACAATGTTCGTTCTATTTGTTCCATAATCCAAGCAATTAAAACGTGTCAAATAGCATTCGTAGGTGTTACTAATGCGGTTTTTTATAATTTTCAGGCTCTAGGTGATACTGCGAGACACCTTCGAATTATTTTGTGCATCTTTAGAAGCACTCTTTTTGTCGAGGAACAACAGTTAATCAATTATAGACAGCTGACTATATTTATAGGCATAGTGCACTCACAAGTTGCATATTTAGCGCAAACGTAATAACGAACTTTTAGACTACACAACAAATACAATGTTCGTTCTATTTGTTCCATATTCAAAGCAATTCAAACGTGCAAACAGCATTCTTAGGTGTTACTAATGCGGTTTTTTATAATTTTCCGACTCTAGGTGATACTGCGAGACACCTTCGAATTATTTTGTGCATCTTTAGAAGCACTCTTTTTGTCGAGGAACAACAGTTAATCAATTATAGACAGCTGACTATATTTATAGGCATAGTGCACTCACAAGTTGCATATTTAGCGCAAACGTAATAACGAACTTTTAGACTACACAACAAATACAATGTTCGTTCTATTTGTTCCAAATTCAAAGCAATTCAAACGTGTCAGATGGCATTCGTAGGTGTTACTAATGCGGCTTTATATAATTTTTAAGCTCTAGGTGACGCTGCGAGACACCTTTGAATTATTTTGTGCATCTTTAGAACACTCTTTTTGTCGAGGAGCAAAACTCAGTTATAGACCGCTGACTATATTTATAGGCATTGTGCACTCAAGAGTTGCATATTTAGCGCAAACGTAATAACGAACATTTAGACTACACAACAAACACAATGTTCGTTCTATTTGTTCCATATTCAAAGCAATTCAAACGTGCAAACAGCATTCTTAGGTGTTACTAATGCGGTTTTTTATAATTTTCAGGCTCTAGGTGATACTGCGAGACACCTTCGAATTATGTAGTGCATCTTTAGAACACTCTTTTTGTCGAGGAGCAAAACTCAGTTATAGACCGCTGACTATATTTATAGGCATTGTGCACTCAAGAGTTGCATATTTAGCGCAAACGTAATAACGAACATTTAGACTACACAACAAACACAATGTTCGTTCTATTTGTTCCATATTCAAAGCAATTCAAACGTGCAAACAGCATTCTTAGGTGTTACTAATGCGGTTTTTTATAATTTTCCGACTCTAGGTGATACTGCGAGACACCTTCGAATTATTTTGTGCATCTTTAGAACACTCTTTTTGTCGAGGAACAACAGTTAATCAATTATAGGCAGCTGACTATATTTATAGGCATAGTGCACTCACAAGTTGCATATTTAGCGCAAACGTATTAACGAACTTTTAGACTACACAACAAATACAATGTTCGTTCTATTTGTTCCAAATTCAAAGCAATTCAAACGTGTCAGATGGCATTCGTAGGTGTTACTAATGCGGCTTTATATAATTTTTAAGCTCTAGGTGACGCTGCGAGACACCTTTGAATTATTTTGTGCATCTTTAGAACACTCTTTTTGTCGAGGAGCAAAACTCAGTTATAGACCGCTGACTATATTTATAGGCATTGTGCACTCAAGAGTTGCATATTTAGCGCAAACGTAATAACGAACATTTAGACTACACAACAAACACAATGTTCGTTCTATTTGTTCCATATTCAAAGCAATTCAAACGTGCAAACAGCATTCTTAGGTGTTACTAATGCGGTTTTTTATAATTTTCAGGCTCTAGGTGATACTGCGAGACACCTTCGAATTATTTTGTGCATCTTTAGAACACTCTTTTTGTCGAGGAGCAAATCTCAGTTATAGACCGCTGACTATATTTATAGGCATTGTGCACTCAAGAGTTGCATATTTAGCGCAAACGTAATAACGAACATTTAGACTACACAACAAACACAATGTTCGTTCTATTTGTTCCATATTCAAAGCAATTCAAACGTGCAAACAGCATTCTTAGGTGTTACTAATGCGGTTTTTTATAATTTTCCGACTCTAGGTGATACTGCGAGACACCTTCGAATTATTTTGTGCATCTTTAGAAGCACTCTTTTTGTCGAGGAACAACAGTTAATCAATTATAGACAGCTGACTATATTTATAGGCATAGTGCACTCACAAGTTGCATATTTAGCGCAAACGTAATAACGAACTTTTAGACTACACAACAAATACAATGTTCGTTCTATTTGTTCCAAATTCAAAGCAATTCAAACGTGTCAGATGGCATTCGTAGGTGTTACTAATGCGGCTTTATATAATTTTTAAGCTCTAGGTGACGCTGCGAGACACCTTTGAATTATTTTGTGCATCTTTAGAACACTCTTTTTGTCGAGGAGCAAAACTCAGTTATAGACCGCTGACTATATTTATAGGCATTGTGCACTCAAGAGTTGCATATTTAGCGCAAACGTAATAACGAACATTTAGACTACACAACAAACACAATGTTCGTTCTATTTGTTCCATATTCAAAGCAATTCAAACGTGCAAACAGCATTCTTAGGTGTTACTAATGCGGTTTTTTATAATTTTCAGGCTCTAGGTGATACTGCGAGACACCTTCGAATTATTTTGTGCATCTTTAGAAGCACTCTTTTTGTCGAGGAACAACAGTTAATCAATTATAGACAGCTGACTATATTTATAGGCATAGTGCACTCACAAGTTGCATATTTAGCGCAAACGTAATAACGAACTTTTAGACTACACAACAAATACAATGTTCGTTCTATTTGTTCCAAATTCAAAGCAATTCAAACGTGTCAGATGGCATTCGTAGGTGTTACTAATGCGGCTTTATATAATTTTTAAGCTCTAGGTGACGCTGCGAGACACCTTTGAATTATTTTGTGCATCTTTAGAACACTCTTTTTGTCGAGGAGCAAAACTCAGTTATAGACCGCTGACTATATTTATAGGCATTGTGCACTCAAGAGTTGCATATTTAGCGCAAACGTAATAACGAACATTTAGACTACACAACAAACACAATGTTCGTTCTATTTGTTCCATAATCCAATTAATTAAAACGTGTCAAATAGCATTCGTAGGTGTTACTAATGCGGTTTTTTATAATTTTCAGACTCTAGGTGATACTGCGAGACACCTTCGAATTAGTTTGTGCATCTTTAGAAGCACTCTTTTTGTCGAGGAACAACAGTTAATCAATTATAGACAACTGACTATATTTATAGGCATACTGCACTCACAAGTTGCATATTTAGCGCAAACGTAATAACGAACTTTTAGACTACACAACAAATACAATGTTCGTTCTATTTGTTCCATATTCAAAGCAATTCAAACGTGTCAAACAGCATTCTTAGGTGTTACTAATGCGGTTTTTTATAATTTTCCGACTCTAGGTGATACTGCGAGACACCTTCGAATTATTTTGTGCATCTTTAGAAGCACTCTTTCTGTCGAGGAACAACAGTTAATCAATTATAGACAGCTGACTATATTTATAGGCATAGTGCACTGACCAGTTGCATATTTAGCGCAAACGTAATAACGAACTTTTAGACTACACAACAAATACAATGTTCGTTCTATTTGTTCCATATTCAAAGCAATTCGAACGTGTCAGATGGCATTCGTAGGTGTTACTAATGCGGTTTTTTATAATTTTCCGACTTTAGGTGATACTGCGAGACACCTTCGAATTATTTTGTGCATCTTTAGAAGCACTCGTTTTGTCGAGGAACAACAGTTAATCAATTATAGACAGCTGACTATATTTATAGGCATAGTGCACTCACAAGTTGCATATTTAGCGCAAACGTAATAACGAACTTTTAGACTACACAACAAATACAATGTTCGTTCTATTTGTTCCATATTCAAAATAATTCAAACGTGTCAAACTGCATTCGTAGGTGTTACTAATGCGGTTTTTTATAATTTTCCGGCTTTAGGTGATACTGCGAGGCACCTTCGAATTATTTTGTGCATCTTTAGAAGCATTCTTTTTGTCGAGAAACAACAGTTAATCAATTATAGACAGCTGACTATATTTATAGGCATAGTGCACTCACAAGTTGCATATTTAGCGCAAACGTAATAACGAACTTTTAGACTACACAACAAATACAATGTTCGTTCTATTTGTTCCATATTCAAAGCAATTCAAACGTGTCAGATGGCATTCGTAGGTGTTACTAATGCGGCTTTATATAATTTTTAAGCTCTAGGTTACGCTGCGAGACACCTTTGAATTATTTTGTGCATCTTTAGAACACTCTTTTTGTCGAGGAGCAAAACTCAGTTATAGACCGCTGACTATATTTATAGGCATTGTGCACTCACCAGTTGCATATTTAGCGCAAACGTAATAACGAACATTTAGACTACACAACAAACACAATGTTCGTTCTATTTGTTCCATAATCCAAGCAATTAAAACGTGTCAAATAGCATTCGTAGGTGTTACTAATGCGGTTTTTTATAATTTTCAGGCTCTAGGTGATACTGCGAGACACCTTCGAATTATTTTGTGCATCTTTAGAAGCACTCTTTTTGTCGAGGAACAACAGTTAATCAATTATAGACAGCTGACTATATTTATAGGCATAGTGCACTCACAAGTTGCATATTTAGCGCAAACGTAATAACGAACTTTTAGACTACACAACAAATACAATGTTCGTTCTATTTGTTCCATATTCAAAGCAATTCAAACGTGTCAAACAGCATTCTTAGGTGTTACTAATGCGGCGTTATATAATTTTTAATCTCTAGGTGACGCTGCGAGACACCTTTGAATTATTTTGTGCATCTTTAGAACACTCTTTTTGTCGAGGAGCAAAAATCAGTTATAGACCGCTGACTATATTTATAGGCATTGTGCACTCACCAGTTGCATATTTAGCGCAAACGTAATAACGAACATTTAGACTACACAACAAATACAATTTTCGTTCTATTTGTTCCATAATCCAAGCAATTAAAACGTGTCAAATAGCATTCGTAGGTGTTACTAATGCGGTTTTTTATAATTTTCAGACGTGTCAGATGGCATTCGTAGAAGTTACTAATGCGGTTTTATATAATTTTTAGGTTCTAGGTGATACTGCGGGACACCTTCGAATTATTTTGGCATCTTTAGAAGCACTCTTTTTGTCGAGGAACAACAGTTAATCAATTATAGACAACTGACTATATTTATAGGCATAGTGCACTGACAAGTTGCATATTTAGCGCAAACGTAATAACGAACTTTTAGACTACACAACAAATACAATGTTCGTTCTATTTGTTCCATATTCAAAATAATTCAAACGTCTCAAGCTGCATTCGTAGGTGTTACTAATGCGGTTTTTTATAATTTTCCGGCTTTAGGTGATACTGCGAGACACCTTCGAATTATTTTGTGCTTCTTTAGAAGCACTCTTTTTGTCGAGGAACAACAGTTAATCAATTATAGACAGCTGACCATATTTATAGGCATAGTGCACTCACAAGTTGCATATTTAGCGCAAACGTAATAACGAACTTTTAGACTACACAACAAATACAATGTTCGTTCTATTTGTTCCATATTCAAAGCAATTCAAACGTGCAAACAGCATTCTTAGGTGTTACTAATGCGGTTTTTTATAATTTTCCGACTCTAGGTGATACTGCGAGACACCTTCGAATTATTTTGTGCATCTTTAGAAGCACTCTTTTTGTCGAGGAACAACAGTTAATCAATTATAGACAGCTGACTATATTTATAGGCATAGTGCACTCACAAGTTGCATATTTAGCGCAAACGTAATAACGAACTTTTAGACTACACAACAAATACAATGTTCGTTCTATTTGTTCCAAATTCAAAGCAATTCAAACGTGTCAGATGGCATTCGTAGGTGTTACTAATGCGGCTTTATATAATTTTTAAGCTCTAGGTGACGCTGCGAGACACCTTTGAATTATTTTGTGCATCTTTAGAACACTCTTTTTGTCGAGGAGCAAAACTCAGTTATAGACCGCTGACTATATTTATAGGCATTGTGCACTCAAGAGTTGCATATTTAGCGCAAACGTAATAACGAACATTTAGACTACACAACAAACACAATGTTCGTTCTATTTGTTCCATATTCAAAGCAATTCAAACGTGCAAACAGCATTCTTAGGTGTTACTAATGCGGTTTTTTATAATTTTCAGGCTCTAGGTGATACTGCGAGACACCTTCGAATTATTTTGTGCATCTTTAGAACACTCTTTTTGTCGAGGAGCAAAACTCAGTTATAGACCGCTGACTATATTTATAGGCATTGTGCACTCAAGAGTTGCATATTTAGCGCAAACGTAATAACGAACATTTAGACTACACAACAAACACAATGTTCGTTCTATTTGTTCCATATTCAAAGCAATTCAAACGTGCAAACAGCATTCTTAGGTGTTACTAATGCGGTTTTTTATAATTTTCCGACTCTAGGTGATACTGCGAGACACCTTCGAATTATTTTGTGCATCTTTAGAAGCACTCTTTTTGTCGAGGAACAAGAGTTAATCAATTATAGACAGCTGACTATATTTATAGGCATAGTGCACTCACAAGTTGCATATTTAGCGCAAACGTAATAACGAACTTTTAGACTACACAACAAATACAATGTTCGTTCTATTTGTTCCAAATTCAAAGCAATTCAAACGTGTCAGATGGCATTCGTAGGTGTTACTAATGCGGCTTTATATAATTTTTAAGCTCTAGGTGACGCTGCGAGACACCTTTGAATTATTTTGTGCATCTTTAGAACACTCTTTTTGTCGAGGAGCAAAACTCAGTTATAGACCGCTGACTATATTTATAGGCATTGTGCACTCAAGAGTTGCATATTTAGCGCAAACGTAATAACGAACATTTAGACTACACAACAAACACAATGTTCGTTCTATTTGTTCCATATTCAAAGCAATTCAAACGTGCAAACAGCATTCTTAGGTGTTACTAATGCGGTTTTTTATAATTTTCAGGCTCTAGGTGATACTGCGAGACACCTTCGAATTATTTTGTGCATCTTTAGAACACTCTTTTTGTCGAGGAGCAAAACTCAGTTATAGACCGCTGACTATATTTATAGGCATTGTGCACTCAAGAGTTGCATATTTAGCGCAAACGTAATAACGAACATTTAGACTACACAACAAACACAATGTTCGTTCTATTTGTTCCATATTCAAAGCAATTCAAACGTGCAAACAGCATTCTTAGGTGTTACTAATGCGGTTTTTTATAATTTTCCGACTCTAGGTGATACTGCGAGACACCTTCGAATTATTTTGTGCATCTTTAGAAGCACTCTTTTTGTCGAGGAACAACAGTTAATCAATTATAGACAGCTGACTATATTTATAGGCATAGTGCACTCACAAGTTGCATATTTAGCGCAAACGTAATAACGAACTTTTAGACTACACAACAAATACAATGTTCGTTCTATTTGTTCCAAATTCAAAGCAATTCAAACGTGTCAGATGGCATTCGTAGGTGTTGCTAATGCGGCTTTATATAATTTTTAAGCTCTAGGTGACGCTGCGAGACACCTTTGAATTATTTTGTGCATCTTTAGAACACTCTTTTTGTCGAGGAGCAAAACTCAGTTATAGACCGCTGACTATATTTATAGGCATTGTGCACTCAAGAGTTGCATATTTAGCGCAAACGTAATAACGAACATTTAGACTACACAACAAACACAATGTTCGTTCTATTTGTTCCATATTCAAAGCAATTCAAACGTGCAAACAGCATTCTTAGGTGTTACTAATGCGGTTTTTTATAATTTTCAGGCTCTAGGTGATACTGCGAGACACCTTCGAATTATTTTGTGCATCTTTAGAAGCACTCTTTTTGTCGAGGAACAACAGTTAATCAATTATAGACAGCTGACTATATTTATAGGCATAGTGCACTCACAAGTTGCATATTTAGCGCAAACGTAATAACGAACTTTTAGACTACACAACAAATACAATGTTCGTTCTATTTGTTCCAAATTCAAAGCAATTCAAACGTGTCAGATGGCATTCGTAGGTGTTACTAATGCGGCTTTATATAATTTTTAAGCTCTAGGTGACGCTGCGAGACACCTTTGAATTATTTTGTGCATCTTTAGAACACTCTTTTTGTCGAGGAGCAAAACTCAGTTATAGACCGCTGACTATATTTATAGGCATTGTGCACTCAAGAGTTGCATATTTAGCGCAAACGTAATAACGAACATTTAGACTACACAACAAACACAATGTTCGTTCTATTTGTTCCATAATCCAATTAATTAAAACGTGTCAAATAGCATTCGTAGGTGTTACTAATGCGGTTTTTTATAATTTTCAGACTCTAGGTGATACTGCGAGACACCTTCGAATTATTTTGTGCATCTTTAGAAGCACTCTTTCTGTCGAGGAACAACAGTTAATCAATTATAGACAGCTGACTATATTTATAGGCATAGTGCACTCACCAGTTGCATATTTAGCGCAAACGTAATAACGAACTTTTAGACTACACAACAAATACAATGTTCGTTCTATTTGTTCCATATTCAAAGCAATTCGAACGTGTCAGATGGCATTCGTAGGTGTTACTAATGCGGTTTTTTATAATTTTCCGGCTTTAGGTGATACTGCGAGACACCTTCGAATTATTTTGTGCATCTTTAGAAGCACTCGTTTTGTCGAGGAACAACAGTTAATCAATTATAGACAGCTGACTATATTTATAGGCATAGTGCACTCACAAGTTGCATATTTAGCGCAAACGTAATAACGAACTTTTAGACTACACAACAAATACAATGTTCGTTCTATTTGTTCCATATTCAAAATAATTCAAACGTGTCAAACTGCATTCGTAGGTGTTACTAATGCGGTTTTTTATAATTTTCCGGCTTTAGGTGATACTGCGAGGCACCTTCGAATTATTTTGTGCATCTTTAGAAGCACTCTTTTTGTCGAGAAACAACAGTTAATCAATTATAGACAGCTGACTATATTTATAGGCATAGTGCACTCACAAGTTGCATATTTAGCGCAAACGTAATAACGAACTTTTAGACTACACAACAAATACAATGTTCGTTCTATTTGTTCCATATTCAAAGCAATTCAAACGTGTCAGATGGCATTCGTAGGTGTTACTAATGCGGCTTTATATAATTTTTAAGCTCTAGGTGACGCTGCGAGACACCTTTGAATTATTTTGTGCATCTTTAGAACACTCTTTTTGTCGAGGAGCAAAACTCAGTTATAGACCGCTGACTATATTTATAGGCATTGTGCACTCACCAGTTGCATATTTAGCGCAAACGTAATAACGAACATTTAGACTACACAACAAACACAATGTTCGTTCTATTTGTTCCATAATCCAAGCAATTAAAACGTGTCAAATAGCATTCGTAGGTGTTACTAATGCGGTTTTTTATAATTTTCAGGCTCTAGGTGATACTGCGAGACACCTTCGAATTATTTTGTGCATCTTTAGAAGCACTCTTTTTGTCGAGGAACAACAGTTAATCAATTATAGACAGCTGACTATATTTATAGGCATAGTGCACTCACAAGTTGCATATTTAGCGCAAACGTAATAACGAACTTTTAGACTACACAACAAATACAATGTTCGTTCTATTTGTTCCATATTCAAAGCAATTCAAACGTGTCAAACAGCATTCTTAGGTGTTACTAATGCGGCGTTATATAATTTTTAATCTCTAGGTGACGCTGCGAGACACCTTTGAATTATTTTGTGCATCTTTAGAACACTCTTTTTGTCGAGGAGCAAAAATCAGTTATAGACCGCTGACTATATTTATAGGCATTGTGCACTCACCAGTTGCATATTTAGCGCAAACGTAATAACGAACATTTAGACTACACAACAAATACAATTTTCGTTCTATTTGTTCCATAATCCAAGCAATTAAAACGTGTCAAATAGCATTCGTAGGTGTTACTAATACGGTTTTTTATAATTTTCAGACGTGTCAGATGGCATTCGTAGAAGTTACTAATGCGGTTTTATATAATTTTTAGGTTCTAGGTGATACTGCGGGACACCTTCGAATTATTTTGGCATCTTTAGAAGCACTCTTTTTGTCGAGGAACAACAGTTAATCAATTATAGACAGCTGACTATATTTATAGGCATAGTGCACTCACCAGTTGCATATTTAGCGCAAACGTAATAACGATCATTTAGACTACACAACAAACACAATGTTCGTTCTATTTGCTCCATAATCCAAACAATTAAAACGTGTCAAATAGAATTCGTAGGTGTTACTAATGCGGTTTTTTATAATTTTCAGGCTCTAGGTGATACTGCGAGACACCTTCGAATTATTTTGTGCATCTTTAGAAGCACTCTTTTTGTCGAGGAACAACAGTTAATCAATTATAGACAGCTGACTATATTAGGCATAGTGCACTCACAAGTTGCATATTTAGCGCAAACGTAATAACGAACTTTTAGACTACACAACAAATACAATGTTCGTTCTATTTGTTCCATATTCAAAGCAATTCAAACGTGTCAAACAGCATTCTTAGGTGTTACTAATGCGGTTTTTTATAATTTTCAGACTCTAGGTGATACTGCGAGACACCTTCGAATTATTTTGTGCATCTTTAGAAGCACTCTTTCTGTCGAGGAACAACAGTTAATCAATTATAGACAGCTGACTATATTTATAGGCATAGTGCACTCACCAGTTGCATATTTAGCGCAAACGTAATAACGAACTTTTAGACTACACAACAAATACAATGTTCGTTCTATTTGTTCCATATTCAAAGCAATTCGAACGTGTCAGATGGCATTCGTAGGTGTTACTAATGCGGTTTTTTATAATTTTCCGGCTTTAGGTGATACTGCGAGACACCTTCGAATTATTTTGTGCATCTTTAGAAGCACTCGTTTTGTCGAGGAACAACAGTTAATCAATTATAGACAGCTGACTATATTTATAGGCATAGTGCACTCACAAGTTGCATATTTAGCGCAAACGTAATAACGAACTTTTAGACTACACAACAAATACAATGTTCGTTCTATTTGTTCCATATTCAAAATAATTCAAACGTGTCAAACTGCATTCGTAGGTGTTACTAATGCAGTTTTTTATAATTTTCCGGCTTTAGGTGATACTGCGAGACACCTTCGAATTATTTCGTGCATCTTTAGAAGCACTCTTTTTGTCGAGAAACAACAGTTAATCAATTATAGACAGCTGACTATATCTATAGGCATTGTGCACTCACAAGTTGCATATTTAGCGCAAACGTAATAACGAACTTTTAGACTACACAACAAATACAATGTTCGTTCTATTTGTTCCATATTCAAAGCAATTCAAACGTGTCAGATGGCATTCGTAGGTGTTACTAATGCGGCTTTATATAATTTTTAAGCTCTAGGTGACGCTGCGAGACACCTTTGAATTATTTTGTGCATCTTTAGAACAATCTTTTTGTCGAGGAGCAAAACTCAGTTATAGACCGCTGACTATATTTATAGGCATTGTGCACTCACCAGTTGCATATTTAGCGCAAACGTAATAACGAACATTTAGACTACACAACAAACACAATGTTCGTTCTATTTGTTCCATAATCCAAGCAATTAAAACGTGTCAAATAGCATTCGTAGGTGTTACTAATGCGGTTTTTTATAATTTTCAGGTTCTAGGTGATACTGCGAGACACCTTCGAATTATTTTGTGCATCTTTAGAAGCACTCTTTTTGTCGAGGAACAACAGTTAATCAATTATAGACAGCTGACTATATTTATAGGCATAGTGCACTCACAAGTTGCATATTTAGCGCAAACGTAATAACAAACTTTTAGACTACACAACAAATACAATGTTCGTTCTATTTGTTCCATATTCAAAGCAATTCAAACGTGTCAAACAGCATTCTTAGGTGTTACTAATGCGGTTTTTTATAATTTTCAGACTCTAGGTGATACTGCGAGACACCTTCGAATTATTTTGTGCATCTTTAGAAGCACTCTCTTTGTCGAGGAACAACAGTTAATCAATTATAGACAGCTGACTATATTTATAGGCATAGTGCACTCACCAGTTGCATATTTAGCGCAAACGTAATAACGAACATTTAGACTACACAACAAATACAATGTTCGTTCTATTTGTTCCATATTCAAAGCAATTCAAACGTGTCAGATGGCATTCGTAAGTGTTACTAATGCGGCTTTATATAATTTTTAAGCTCTAGGTGACGCTGCGAGACACCTTTGAATTATTTTGTGCATCTTTAGAACACTTTTTTTGTCGAGGAGCAAAAATCAGTTATAGACCGCTGACTATATTTATAGGCATTGTGCACTCACCAGTTGCATATTTAGCGCAAACGTAATAACGAACATTTAGACTACACAACAAACACAATGTTCGTTCTATTTGTTCCATATTCAAAGCAATTCGAACGTGTCAGATGGCATTCGTAGGTGTTACTAATGCGGTTTTTTATAATTTTCCGGCTTTAGGTGATACTGCGAGACACCTTCGAATTATTTTGTGCATCTTTAGAAGCACTCTTTTTGTCGAGAAACAACAGTTAATCAATTATAGACAGCTGACTATATTTATAGGCATAGTGCACTCACAAGTTGCATATTTAGCGCAAACGTAATAACGAACTTTTAGACTACACAACAAATACAATGTTCGTTCTATTTGTTCCATAATCCAAGCAATTAAAACGTGTCAAATAGCATTCGTAGGTGTTACTAATGCGGTTTTTTATAATTTTCAGGCTCTAGGTGATACTGCGAGACACCTTCGAATTATTTTGTGCATCTTTAGAAGCACTCTTTTTGTCGAGGAACAACAGTTAATCAATTATAGACAGCTGACTATATTTATAGGCATTGTGCACTCACCAGTTGCATATTTAGCGCAAACGTAATAACGAACATTTAGACTACACAACAAACACAATGTTCGTTCTATTTGTTCCATATTCAAAGCAATTCAAACGTGTCAAACAGCATTCTTAGGTGTTACTAATGCGGCGTTATATAATTTTTAATCTCTAGGTGACGCTGCGAGACACCTTTGAATTATTTTGTGCATCTTTAGAACACTCTTTTTGTCGAGGAGCAAAAATCAGTTATAGACCGCTGACTATATTTATAGGCATTGTGCACTCACCAGTTGCATATTTAGCGCAAACGTAATAACGAACATTTAGACTACACAACAAATACAATTTTCGTTCTATTTGTTCCATAATCCAAGCAATTAAAACGTGTCAAATAGCATTCGTAGGTGTTACTAATACGGTTTTTTATAATTTTCAGACGTGTCAGATGGCATTCGTAGAAGTTACTAATGCGGTTTTATATAATTTTTAGGTTCTAGGTGATACTGCGGGACACCTTCGAATTATTTTGGCATCTTTAGAAGCACTCTTTTTGTCGAGGAACAACAGTTAATCAATTATAGACAGCTGACTATATTTATAGGCATAGTGCACTCACCAGTTGCATATTTAGCGCAAACGTAATAACGATCATTTAGACTACACAACAAACACAATGTTCGTTCTATTTGCTCCATAATCCAAACAATTAAAACGTGTCAAATAGAATTCGTAGGTGTTACTAATGCGGTTTTTTATAATTTTCAGGCTCTAGGTGATACTGCGAGACATTTTCGAATTATTTTGTGCATCTTTAGAAGCACTCTTTTTGTCGAGGAACAACAGTTAATCAATTATAGACAGCTGACTATATTAGGCATAGTGCACTCACAAGTTGCATATTTAGCGCAAACGTAATAACGAACTTTTAGACTACACAACAAATACAATGTTCGTTCTATTTGTTCCATATTCAAAGCAATTCAAACGTGTCAAACAGCATTCTTAGGTGTTACTAATGCGGTTTTTTATAATTTTCAGACTCTAGGTGATACTGCGAGACACCTTCGAATTATTTTGTGCATCTTTAGAAGCACTCTTTCTGTCGAGGAACAACAGTTAATCAATTATAGACAGCTGACTATATTTATAGGCATAGTGCACTCACCAGTTGCATATTTAGCGCAAACGTAATAACGAACTTTTAGACTACACAACAAATACAATGTTCGTTCTATTTGTTCCATATTCAAAGCAATTCGAACGTGTCAGATGGCATTCGTAGGTGTTACTAATGCGGTTTTTTATAATTTTCCGGCTTTAGGTGATACTGCGAGACACCTTCGAATTATTTTGTGCATCTTTAGAAGCACTCGTTTTGTCGAGGAACAACAGTTAATCAATTATAGACAGCTGACTATATTTATAGGCATAGTGCACTCACAAGTTGCATATTTAGCGCAAACGTAATAACGAACTTTTAGACTACACAACAAATACAATGTTCGTTCTATTTGTTCCATATTCAAAATAATTCAAACGTGTCAAACTGCATTCGTAGGTGTTACTAATGCAGTTTTTTATAATTTTCCGGCTTTAGGTGATACTGCGAGACACCTTCGAATTATTTCGTGCATCTTTAGAAGCACTCTTTTTGTCGAGAAACAACAGTTAATCAATTATAGACAGCTGACTATATCTATAGGCATTGTGCACTCACAAGTTGCATATTTAGCGCAAACGTAATAACGAACTTTTAGACTACACAACAAATACAATGTTCGTTCTATTTGTTCCATATTCAAAGCAATTCAAACGTGTCAGATGGCATTCGTAGGTGTTACTAATGCGGCTTTATATAATTTTTAAGCTCTAGGTGACGCTGCGAGACACCTTTGAATTATTTTGTGCATCTTTAGAACAATCTTTTTGTCGAGGAGCAAAACTCAGTTATAGACCGCTGACTATATTTATAGGCATTGTGCACTCACCAGTTGCATATTTAGCGCAAACGTAATAACGAACATTTAGACTACACAACAAACACAATGTTCGTTCTATTTGTTCCATAATCCAAGCAATTAAAACGTGTCAAATAGCATTCGTAGGTGTTACTAATGCGGTTTTTTATAATTTTCAGGTTCTAGGTGATACTGCGAGACACCTTCGAATTATTTTGTGCATCTTTAGAAGCACTCTTTTTGTCGAGGAACAACAGTTAATCAATTATAGACAGCTGACTATATTTATAGGCATAGTGCACTCACAAGTTGCATATTTAGCGCAAACGTAATAACAAACTTTTAGACTACACAACAAATACAATGTTCGTTCTATTTGTTCCATATTCAAAGCAATTCAAACGTGTCAAACAGCATTCTTAGGTGTTACTAATGCGGTTTTTTATAATTTTCAGACTCTAGGTGATACTGCGAGACACCTTCGAATTATTTTGTGCATCTTTAGAAGCACTCTCTTTGTCGAGGAACAACAGTTAATCAATTATAGACAGCTGACTATATTTATAGGCATAGTGCACTCACCAGTTGCATATTTAGCGCAAACGTAATAACGAACATTTAGACTACACAACAAATACAATGTTCGTTCTATTTGTTCCATATTCAAAGCAATTCAAACGTGTCAGATGGCATTCGTAAGTGTTACTAATGCGGCTTTATATAATTTTTAAGCTCTAGGTGACGCTGCGAGACACCTTTGAATTATTTTGTGCATCTTTAGAACACTTTTTTTGTCGAGGAGCAAAAATCAGTTATAGACCGCTGACTATATTTATAGGCATTGTGCACTCACCAGTTGCATATTTAGCGCAAACGTAATAACGAACATTTAGACTACACAACAAACACAATGTTCGTTCTATTTGTTCCATATTCAAAGCAATTCGAACGTGTCAGATGGCATTCGTAGGTGTTACTAATGCGGTTTTTTATAATTTTCCGGCTTTAGGTGATACTGCGAGACACCTTCGAATTATTTTGTGCATCTTTAGAAGCACTCTTTTTGTCGAGAAACAACAGTTAATCAATTATAGACAGCTGACTATATTTATAGGCATAGTGCACTCACAAGTTGCATATTTAGCGCAAACGTAATAACGAACTTTTAGACTACACAACAAATACAATGTTCGTTCTATTTGTTCCATAATCCAAGCAATTAAAACGTGTCAAATAGCATTCGTAGGTGTTACTAATGCGGTTTTTTATAATTTTCAGGCTCTAGGTGATACTGCGAGACACCTTCGAATTATTTTGTGCATCTTTAGAAGCACTCTTTTTGTCGAGGAACAACAGTTAATCAATTATAGACAGCTGACTATATTTATAGGCATTGTGCACTCACCAGTTGCATATTTAGCGCAAACGTAATAACGAACATTTAGACTACACAACAAACACAATGTTCGTTCTATTTGTTCCATAATCCAAGCAATTAAAACGTGTCAAATAGCATTCGTAGGTGTTACTAATGGGGTTTTTTATAATTTTCAGGCTCTAGGTGATACTGCGAGACACCTTCGAATTATTTTGTGCATCTTTAGAAGCACTCTTTTTGTCGAGGAACAACAGTTAATCAATTATAGACAGCTGACTATATTTATAGGCATAGTGCACTCACAAGTTGCATATTTAGCGCAAACGTAATAACGAACATTTAGACTACACAACAAACACAATGTTCGTTCTATTTGTTCCATAATCCAAGCAATTAAAACGTGTCAAATAGCATTCGTAGGTGTTACTAATGCGGTTTTTTATAATTTTCAGGCTCTAGGTGATACTGCGAGACACCTTCGAATTATTTTGTGCATCTTTAGAAGCACTCTTTTTGTCGAGGAACAACAGTTAATCAATTATAGACAGCTGACTATATTTATAGGCATAGTGCACTCACAAGTTGCATATTTAGCGCAAACGTAATAACGAACTTTTAGACTACACAACAAATACAATGTTCGTTCTATTTGTTCCATAATCCAAGCAATTAAAACGTGTCAAATAGCATTCGTAGGTGTTACTAATGCGGTTTTTTATAATTTTCAGGCTCTAGGTGATACTGCGAGACACCTTCGAATTATTTTGTGCATCTTTAGAAGCACTCTTTTTGTCGAGGAACAACAGTTAATCAATTATAGACAGCTGACTATATTTATAGGCATTGTGCACTCACCAGTTGCATATTTAGCGCAAACGTAATAACGAACATTTAGACTACACAACAAACACAATGTTCGTTCTATTTGTTCCATAATCCAAGCAATTAAAACGTGTCAAATAGCATTCGTAGGTGTTACTAATGGGGTTTTTTATAATTTTCAGGCTCTAGGTGATACTGCGAGACACCTTCGAATTATTTTGTGCATCTTTAGAAGCACTCTTTTTGTCGAGGAACAACAGTTAATCAATTATAGACAGCTGACTATATTTATAGGCATAGTGCACTCACAAGTTGCATATTTAGCGCAAACGTAATAACGAACATTTAGACTACACAACAAACACAATGTTCGTTCTATTTGTTCCATAATCCAAGCAATTAAAACGTGTCAAATAGCATTCGTAGGTGTTACTAATGCGGTTTTTTATAATTTTCAGGCTCTAGGTGATACTGCGAGACACCTTCGAATTATTTTGTGCATCTTTAGAAGCACTCTTTTTGTCGAGGAACAACAGTTAATCAATTATAGACAGCTGACTATATTTATAGGCATAGTGCACCCACAAGTTGCATATTTAGCGCAAACGTAATAACGAACTTTTATACTACACAACAAATACAATGTTCGTTCTATTTGTTCCATATTCAAAGCAATTCAAACGTGCAAACAGCATTCTTAGGTGTTACTAATGCGGTTTTTTATAATTTTCCGACTCTAGGTGATACTGCGAGACACCTTCGAATTATTTTGTGCATCTTTAGAAGCACTCTTTTTGTCGAGGAACAACAGTTAATCAATTATAGACAGCTGACTATATTTATAGGCATAGTGCACTCACAAGTTGCATATTTAGCGCAAACGTAATAACGAACTTTTAGACTACACAACAAATACAATGTTCGTTCTATTTGTTCCAAATTCAAAGCAATTCAAACGTGTCATATGGCATTCGTAGGTGTTACTAATGCGGCTTTATATAATTTTTAAGCTCTAGGTGACGCTGCGAGACACTTTTGAATTATTTTGTGCATCTTTAGAACACTCTTTTTGTCGAGGAGCAAAACTCAGTTATAGACCGCTGACTATATTTATAGGCATTGTGCACTCAAGAGTTGCATATTTAGCGCAAACGTAATAACGAACATTTAGACTACACAACAAATACAATGTTCGTTCTATTTGTTCCATATTCAAAGCAATTCAAACGTGCAAACAGCATTCTTAGGTGTTACTAATGCGGTTTTTTATAATTTTCAGGCTCTAGGTGATACCGCGAGACACCTTCGAATTATTTTGTGCATCTTTAGAAGCACTCTTTTTGTCGAGGAACAACAGTTAATCAATTATAGACAGCTGACTATATTTATAGGCATAGTGCACTCACAAGTTGCATATTTAGCGCAAACGTAATAACGAACTTTTAGACTACACAACAAATACAATGTTCGTTCTATTTGTTCCAAATTCAAAGCAATTCAAACGTGTCAGATGGCATTCGTAGGTGTTACTAATGCGGCTTTATATAATTTTTAAGCTCTAGGTGACGCTGCGAGACACCTTTGAATTATTTTGTGCATCTTTAGAACACTCTTTTTGTCGAGGAGCAAAACTCAGTTATAGACCGCTGACTATATTTATAGGCATTGTGCACTCAAGAGTTGCATATTTAGCGCAAACGTAATAACGAACATTTAGACTACACAACAAACACAATGTTCGTTCTATTTGTTCCATAATCCAAGCAATTAAAACGTGTCAAATAGCATTCGTAGGTGTTACTAATGCGGTTTTTTATAATTTTCAGACTCTAGGTGATACTGCGAGACACCTTCGAATTATTTTGTGCATCTTTAGAAGCACTCTTTTTGTCGAGGAACAACAGTTAATCAATTATAGACAGCTGACTATATTTATAGGCATAGTGCACTCACAAGTTGCATATTTAGCGCAAACGTAATAACGAACTTTTAGACTACACAACAAATACAATGTTCGTTCTATTTGTTCCATATTCAAAGCAATTCAAACGTGTCAAACAGCATTCTTAGGTGTTACTAATGCGGTTTTTTATAATTTTCCGACTCTAGGTGATACTGCGAGACACCTTCGAATTATTTTGTGCATCTTTAGGAGCACTCGTTTTGTCGAGGAACAACAGTTAATCAATTATAGACAGCTGACTATATTTATAGGCATAGTGCACTCACAAGTTGCATATTTAGCGCAAACGTAATAACGAACTTTTAGACTACACAACAAATACAATGTTCGTTCTATTTGTTCCATATTCAAAGCAATTCGAACGTGTCAGATGGCATTCGTAGGTGTTACTAATGCGGTTTTTTATAATTTTCCGACTCTAGGTGATACTGCGAGACACCTTCGAATTATTTTGTGCATCTTTAGGAGCACTCGTTTTGTCGAGGAACAACAGTTAATCAATTATAGACAGCTGACTATATTTATAGGCATAGTGCACTCACAAGTTGCATATTTAGCGCAAACGTAATAACGAACTTTTAGACTACACAACAAATACAATGTTCGTTCTATTTGTTCCATATTCAAAGCAATTCGAACGTGTCAGATGGCATTCGTAGGTGTTACTAATGCGGTTTTTTATAATTTTCCGACTCTAGGTGATACTGCGAGACACCTTCGAATTATTTTGTGCATCTTTAGGAGCACTCGTTTTGTCGAGGAACAACAGTTAATCAATTATAGACAGCTGACTATATTTATAGGCATAGTGCACTCACAAGTTGCATATTTAGCGCAAACGTAATAACGAACTTTTAGACTACACAACAAATACAATGTTCGTTCTATTTGTTCCATATTCAAAGCAATTCGAACGTGTCAGATGGCATTCGTAGGTGTTACTAATGCGGTTTTTTATAATTTTCCGACTCTAGGTGATACTGCGAGACACCTTCGAATTATTTTGTGCATCTTTAGGAGCACTCGTTTTGTCGAGGAACAACAGTTAATCAATTATAGACAGCTGACTATATTTATAGGCATAGTGCACTCACAAGTTGCATATTTAGCGCAAACGTAATAACGAACTTTTAGACTACACAACAAATACAATGTTCGTTCTATTTGTTCCATATTCAAAATAATTCAAACGTGTCAAACTGCATTCGTAGGTGTTACTAATGCGGTTTTTTATAATTATCCGGCTTTAGGTGATACTGCGAGACACCTTCGAATTATTTTGTGCATCTTTAGAAGCACTCTTTTTGTCGAGAAACAACAGTTAATCAATTATAGACAGCTGACTATATTTATAGGCATAGTGCACTCACAAGTTGCATATTTAGCGCAAACGTAATAACGAACTTTTAGACTACACAACAAATACAATGTTCGTTCTATTTGTTCCATATTCAAAGCAATTCAAACGTGTCAGATGGCATTCGTAGGTGTTACTAATGCGGCTTTATATAATTTTTAAGCTCTAGGTGACGCTGCGAGACACCTTTGAATTATTTTGTGCATCTTTAGAACACTCTTTTTGTCGAGGAGCAAAACTCAGTTATAGACCGCTGACTATATTTATAGGCATTGTGCACTCACCAGTTGCATATTTAGCGCAAACGTAATAACGAACATTTAGACTACACAACAAACACAATGTTCGTTCTATTTGTTCCATAATCCAAGCAATTAAAACGTGTCAAATAGCATTCGTAGGTGTTACTAATGCGGTTTTTTATAATTTTCAGGCTCTAGGTGATACTGCGAGACACCTTCGAATTATTTTGTGCATCTTTAGAAGCACTCTTTTTGTCGAGGAACAACAGTTAATCAATTATAGACAGCTGACTATATTTATAGGCATAGTGCACTCACAAGTTGCATATTTAGCGCAAACGTAATAACGAACTTTTAGACTACACAACAAATACAATGTTCGTTCTATTTGTTCCATATTCAAAGCAATTCAAACGTGTCAAACAGCATTCTTAGGTGTTACTAATGCGGCTTTATATAATTTTTAATCTCTAGGTGACGCTGCGAGACACCTTTGAATTATTTTGTGCATCTTTAGAACACTCTTTTTGTCGAGGAGCAAAAATCAGTTATAGACCGCTGACTATATTTATAGGCATTGTGCACTCACCAGTTGCATATTTAGCGCAAACGTAATAACGAACATTTAGACTACACAACAAATACAATTTTCGTTCTATTTGTTCCATAATCCAAGCAATTAAAACGTGTCAAATAGCATTCGTAGGTGTTACTAATGCGGTTTTTTATAATTTTCAGACGTGTCAGATGGCATTCGTAGAAGTTACTAATGCGGTTTTATATAATTTTTAGGCTCTAGGTGATACTGCGGGACACCTTCGAATTATTTTGGCATCTTTAGAAGCACTCTTTTTGTCGAGGAACAACAGTTAATCAATTATAGACAGCTGACTATATTTATAGGCATAGTGCACTCACCAGTTGCATATTTAGCGCAAACGTAATAACGAACATTTAGACTACACAACAAACACAATGTTCGTTCTATTTGTTCCATAATCCAAGCAATTAAAACGTGTCAAATAGAATTCGTAGGTGTTACTAATGCGGATTTTTATAATTTTCAGGCTCTAGGTGATACTGCGAGACACCTTCGAATTATTTTGTGCATCTTTAGAAGCACTCTTTTTGTCGAGGAACAACAGTTAATCAATTATAGACAGCTGACTATATTAGGCATAGTGCACTCACAAGTTGCATATTTAGCGCAAACGTAATAACGAACTTTTAGACTACACAACAAATACAATGTTCGTTCTATTTGTTCCATATTCAAAGCAATTCAAACGTGTCAAACAGCATTCTTAGGTGTTACTAATGCGGTTTTTTATAATTTTCAGACTCTAGGTGATACTGCGAGACACCTTCGAATTATTTTGTGCATCTTTAGAAGCACTCTCTTTGTCGAGGAACAACAGTTAATCAATTATAGACAGCTGACTATATTTATAGGCATAGTGCACTCACAAGTTGCATATTTAGCGCAAACGTAATAACAAACTTTTAGACTACACAACAAATACAATGTTCGTTCTATTTGTTCCATATTCAAAGCAATTCAAACGTGTCAGATGGCATTCGTAAGTGTTACTAATGCGGTTTTTTATAATTTTCATGCTCTAGGTGATACTGCGAGACACCTTCGAATTATTTTGTGCATCTTTAGAAACACTCTTTTTGTCGAGGAACAACAGTTAATCAATTATAGACAGCTGACTATATTTATAGGCATAGTGCACTCTCAAGTTGCATATTTAGCGCAAACGTAATAACAAACTTTTAGACTACACAACAAATACAATGTACGTTCTATTTGTTCCATATTCAAAGCAATTCAAACGTGTCAGATGGCATTCGTAAGTGTTACTAATGCGGCTTTATATAATTTTTAAGCTCTAGGTGACGCTGCGAGACACCTTTGAATTATTTTGTGCATCTTTAGAACACTCTTTTTGTCGAGGAGCAAAAATCAGTTATAGACCGCTGACTATATTTATAGGCATTGTGCACTCACCAGTTGCATATTTAGCGCAAACGTAATAACGAACATTTAGACTACACAACAAACACAATGTTCGTTCTATTTGTTCCATATTCAAAGCAATTCGAACGTGTCAGATGGCATTCGTAGGTGTTACTAATGCGGTTTTTTATAATTTTCCGGCTTTAGGTGATACTGCGAGACACCTTCGAATTATTTTGTGCATCTTTAGAAGCACTCTTTTTGTCGAGAAACAACAGTTAATCAATTATAGACAGCTGACTATATCTATAGGCATAGTGCACTCACAAGTTGCATATTTAGCGCAAACGTAATAACGAACTTTTAGACTACACAACAAATACAATGTTCGTTCTATTTGTTCCATATTCAAAGCAATTCAAACGTGTCAGATGGCATTCGTAGGTGTTACTAATGCGGCTTTATATAATTTTTAAGCTCTAGGTGACGCTGCGAGACACCTTTGAATTATTTTGTGCATCTTTAGAACAATCTTTTTGTCGAGGAGCAAAACTCAGTTATAGACCGCTGACTATATTTATAGGCATTGTGCACTCACCAGTTGCATATTTAGCGCAAACGTAATAACGAACATTTAGACTACACAACAAACACAATGTTCGTTCTATTTGTTCCATAATCCAAGCAATTAAAACGTGTCAAATAGCATTCGTAGGTGTTACTAATGCGGTTTTTTATAATTTTCAGGCTCTAGGTGATACTGCGAGACACCTTCGAATTATTTTGTGCATCTTTAGAAGCACTCTTTTTGTCGAGGAACAACAGTTAATCAATTATAGACAGCTGACTATATTTATAGGCATAGTGCACTCACAAGTTGCATATTTAGCGCAAACGTAATAACAAACTTTTAGACTACACAACAAATACAATGTTCGTTCTATTTGTTCCATATTCAAAGCAATTCAAACGTGTCAAACAGCATTCTTAGGTGTTACTAATGCGGTTTTTTATAATTTTCAGACTCTAGGTGATACTGCGAGACACCTTCGAATTATTTTGTGCATATTTAGAAGCACTCTCTTTGTCGAGGAACAACAGTTAATCAATTATAGACAGCTGACTATATTTATAGGCATAGTGCACTCACAAGTTGCATATTTAGCGCAAACGTAATAACGAACTTTTAGACTACACAACAAATACAATGTTCGTTCTATTTGTTCCATATTCAAAGCAATTCAAACGTGTCAGATGGCATTCGTAAGTGTTACTAATGCGGCTTTATATAATTTTTAAGCTCTAGGTGACGCTGCGAGACACCTTTGAATTATTTTGTGCATCTTTAGAAGCACTCTTTTTGTCGAGGAACAACAGTTAATCAATTATAGACAGCTGACTATATTTATAGGCATAGTGCACTCACAAGTTGCATATTTAGCGCAAACGTAATAACGAACTTTTAGACTACATAACAAATACAATGTTCGTTCTATTTGTTCCATATTCAAAGCAATTCAAACGTGTCAAACAGCATTCTTAGGTGTTACTAATGCGGCTTTATATAATTTTTAATCTCTAGGTGACGCTGCGAGACACCTTTGAATTATTTTGTGCATCTTTAGAACACTCTTTTTGTCGAGGAGCAAAAATCAGTTATAGACCGCTGACTATATTTATAGGCATTGTGCACTCACCAGTTGCATATTTAGCGCAAACGTAATAACGAACATTTAGACTACACAACAAATACAATTTTCGTTCTATTTGTTCCATAATCCAAGCAATTAAAACGTGTCAAATAGTATTCGTAGGTGTTACTAATGCGGTTTTTTATAATTTTCAGACGTGTCAGATGGCATTCGTAGAAGTTACTATTGCGGTTTTATATAATTTTTAGGTTCTAGGTGATACTGCGGGACACCTTCGAATTATTTTGGCATCTTTAGAAGCACTCTTTTTGTCGAGGAACAACAGTTAATCAATTATAGACAGCTGACTATATTTATAGGCATAGTGCACTCACCAGTTGCATATTTAGCGCAAACGTAATAACGAACATTTAGACTACACAACAAACACAATGTTCGTTCTATTTGTTCCATAATCCAAGCAATTAAAACGTGTCAAATAGCATTCGTAGGTGTTACTAATGCGGTTTTTTATAATTTTCAGGCTCTAGGTGATACTGCGAGACACCTTCGAATTATTTTGTGCATCTTTAGAAGCACTCTTTTTGTCGAGGAACAACAGTTAATCAATTATAGACAGCTGACTATATTTATAGGCATAGTGCACTCACAAGTTGCATATTTAGCGCAAACGTAATAACGAACTTTTAGACTACACAACAAATACAATGTTCGTTCTATTTGTTCCATATTCAAAGCAATTCAAACGTGTCAGATGGCATTCGTAGGTGTTACTAATGCGGCTTTATATAATTTTTAAGCTCTAGGTGACGCTGCGAGACACCTTTGAATTATTTTGTGCATCTTTAGAACAATCTTTTTGTCGAGGAGCAAAACTCAGTTATAGACCGCTGACTATATTTATAGGCATTGTGCACTCACCAGTTGCATATTTAGCGCAAACGTAATAACGAACATTTAGACTACACAACAAATACAATGTTCGTTCTATTTGTTCCATATTCAAAGCAATTCAAACGTGTCAAACAGCATTCTTAGGTGTTACTAGTGCGGTTTTTTATAATTTTCAGACTCTAGGTGATACTGCGAGACACCTTCGAATTATTTTGTGCATCTTTAGAAGCACTCTCTTTGTCGAGGAACAACAGTTAATCAATTATAGACAGCTGACTATATTTATAGGCATAGTGCACTCACAAGTTGCATATTTAGCGCAAACGTAATAACGAACTTTTAGACTACACAACAAATACAATGTTTGTTCTATTTGTTCCATATTCAAAGCAATTCAAACGTGTCAGATGGCATTCGTAAGTGTTACTAATGCGGCTTTATATAATTTTTAAGCTCTAGGTGACGCTGCGAGACACCTTTGAATTATTTTGTGCATCTTTAGAACACTCTTTTTGTCGAGGAGCAAAAATCAGTTATAGACCGCTGACTATATTTATAGGCATTGTGCACTCACCAGTTGCATATTTAGCGCAAACGTAATAACGAACATTTAGACTACACAACAAATACAATGTTCGTTCTATTTGTTCCATATTCAAAGCAATTCAAACGTGTCAAACAGCATTCTTAGGTGTTACTAATGCGGTTTTTTATAATTTTCAGGCTCTAGGTGATACTGCGAGACACCTTCGAATTATTTTGTGCATCTTTAGAAGCACTCTTTTTGTCGAGGAACAACAGTTAATCAATTATAGACAGCTGACTATATTTATAGGCATAGTGCACTCACAAGTTGCATATTTAGCGCAAACGTAATAACGAACTTTTAGACTACACAACAAATGCAATGTTCGTTCTATTTGTTCCATATTCAAAGCAATTCAAACGTGTCAGATGGCATTCGTAGATGTTACTAATGCGGTTTTATATAATTTTTAGGCTCTAGGTGACGCTACGAGACACCTTCGAATTATTTTGTGCATCTTTAGAAGCACTCTTTTTGTCGAGGAACAACAGTTAATCAATTATAGACAGCTGACTATATTTATAGGCATAGTGCACTCACAAGTTGCATATTTAGCGCAAACGTAATAACGAACATTTAGACTACACAACAAATACAATGTTCGTTCTATTTGTTCCATATTCAAAGCAATTCAAACGTGTCAAACAGCATTCTTAGGTGTTACTAATGCGGTTTTTTATAATTTTCAGGCTCTAGGTGATACTGCGAGACACCTTCGAATTATTTTGTGCATCTTTAGAAGCACTCTTTTTGTCGAGGAACAACAGTTAATCAATTATAGACAGCTGACTATATTTATAGGCATAGTGCACTCACAAGTTGCATATTTAGCGCAAACGTAATAACGAACTTTTAGACTACACAACTAATGCAATGTTCGTTCTATTTGTTCCATATTCAAAGCAATTCAAACGTGTCAGATGGCATTCGTAGATGTTACTAATGCGGTTTTATATAATTTTTAGGCTCTAGGTGACGCTACGAGACACCTTCAAATTATTTAGTGCATCTTGAGAAGGACTCTTTTTGTCGAGGACCAACAGTTAATCAATTATAGACTGCTTACTATTTTTATAGGAATTGTGCACTTAACAGGTGCAATGTTAGCGCAAACCTAATAACGAACTTTTAGACTACACAACAAATACAATGTTCGTTCTATTTGTTCCATATTCAAAGCAATTCAAACGTGTCAAACAGTATTCTTAGGTGTTACTAATGCGGTTTTTTATAATTTTCAGACTCCAGGTGATACTGCGAGACACCTTCGAATTAATTTGTGCATCTTTAGAAGCACTCTTTTTGTCGAGGAACAACAGTTAATCAATTATAGACAGCTGACTATATTTATAGGCATAGTGCACTCACCAGTTGCATATTTAGCGCAAACGTAATAACGAACTTTTAGACTACACAACAAATACAATGTTCGATCTATTTGTTCCATATTCAAAGCAATTCAAACGTGTCAGATGGCATTCGTAGAAGTTACTAATGCGGTTTTATATAATTTTTAGGTTCTAGGTGATACTGCGGGACACCTTCGAATTATTTTGGCATCTTTAGAAGCACTCTTTTTGTCGAGGAACAACAGTTAATCAATTATAGACAGCTGACTATATTTATAGGCATAGTGCACTCACCAGTTGCATATTTAGCGCAAACGTAATAACGAACTTTTAGACTACACAACAAATACAATGTTCGTTCTATTTGTTCCATATTCAAAGCAATTCAAACGTGTCAGATGGCATTCGTAGAAGTTACTAATGCGGTTTTATATAATTTTTAGGTTCTAGGTGATACTGCGGGACACCTTCGAATTATTTTGGCATCTTTAGAAGCACTCTTTTTGTCGAGGAACAACAGTTAATCAATTATAGACAGCTGACTATATTTATAGGCATAGTGCACTCACCAGTTGCATATTTAGCGCAAACTTAATAACGAACTTTTAGACTACACAACAAATACAATGTTCGTTCTATTTGTTCCATATTCAAAGCAATTCAAACGTGTCAGATGGCATTCGTAGGTGTTACTAATGCGGCTTTATATAATTTTTAAGCTCTAGGTGACGCTGCGAGACACCTTTGAATTATTTTGTGCATCTTTAGAACACTCTTTTTGTCGAGGAGCAAAAATCAGTTATAGACCGCTGACTATATTTATAGGCATTGTGCACTCACCAGTTGCATATTTAGCGCAAACGTAATAACGAACATTTAGACTACACAACAAATACAATGTTCGTTCTATTTGTTCCTTATTCAAAGTAATTCAAACGTGTCAAACAGCATTCTTAGGTGTTACTAATGCGGTTTTTTATAATTTTCAGGCTCTAGGTGATACTGCGAGACACCTTCGAATTATTTTGTGCATCTTTAGAAGCACACTTTTTGTCGAGGAACAACAGTTAATCAATTATAGACAGCTGACTATATTTATAGGCATAGTGCACTCACAAGTTGCATATTTAGCGCAAACGTAATAACGAACTTTTAGACTACACAACAAATACAATGTTCGTTCTATTTGTTCCATATTCAAAGCAATTCAAACGTGTCAGATGGCACTCGTAGAAGTTACTAATGCGGTTTTATATAATTTTTAGGTTTTAGGTGATACTGCGGGACACCTTCGAATTATTTTGGCATCTTTAGAAGCACTCTTTTTGTCGAGGAACAACAGTTAATCAATTATAGACAGCTGACTATATTTATAGGCATAGTCCACTCTCCAGTTGCATATTTAGCGCAAACGTAATAACGAACTTTTAGACTACACAACAAATACAATGTTCGTTCTATTTGTTCCATATTCAAAGCAATTCAAACGTGTCAAACAGCATCCTTAGGTGTTACTAATGCGGTTTTTTATAATTTTCAGGCTCTAGGTGATACTGCGAGACACCTTCGAATTATTTTGTGCATCTTTAGAAGCACTGTTTTTGTCGAGGAACAACAGTTAATCAATTATAGACAGCTCACTATATTTATAGGCATAGTCCACTCTCCAGTTGCATATTTAGCGCAAACGTAATAACGAACTGTGAGACTACACAACAAATACAATGTTCGTTCTATTTGTTCCATATTCAAAGCAATTCAAACGTGTCAAACAGCATTCTTAGGTGTTACTAATGCGGTTTTTTATAATTTTCAGGCTCTAGGTGATACTGCGGGACACCTTCGAATTATTTTGTGCATCTTTAGAAGCACTCTTTTTGTCGAGGAACAACAGTTAATCAATTATAGACAGCTGACTATATTTATAGGCATAGTGCACTCACAAGTTGCATATTTAGCGCAAACGTAATAACGAACTTTTGGACTACACAACAAATACAATGTTCGTTCTATTTGTTCCATATTCAAAGCAATTCAAACGTGTCAGATGGCATTCGTAGATGTTACTAATGCGGTTTTATATAATTTTTAGGCTCTAGGTGACGCTACAAGACACCTTCGAATTATTTAGTGCATCTTGAGAAGGACTCTTTTAGTGGAGAGTAGAGTACCTACACGGGTTCTGGCGCACTTCCGGTGGTTTGGAACTTGGCTAAGTGTCACGTGGCGGCCTCTGGTTTGAAACTTGGCTAAGTCTAGTCGAAGGTCACGGGTCTAGCCGGGGTCAAGGTCACGGGCCCCGGTCATTGGCCTCTGGTTTGAAACTTGGCTAAGTCTAGTCGAAGGTCACGGGCGAGGTCACGGGCCTCACCTAGGTCACGTGCCACTTCCGGAAATTTTTTGGGTTAAAAGTGTAGTTTTTGAAATTTTCCCACGCTCGAGCGTCTGGGATGCAGACATGTCTATTCATGCAGGATGTTATCAGTAAATAGAACAATGAAAAATTTTCTCAGGCTCGACCGGATGTGAGTCATCGTTTGACTTACATGTTTATTCTTGCAGGATGTTATCAGTAGAACAATGACATCCATTGTTTTAAAATCAGCACGATAATTGGACAATGAAGCTATTGTTGTCTGGAGGAATTTTTGCTGACAGCCACTATAATATAGGTAAGAAAGAGGGGTTGGGCTGCTATTCAACTACCCTGTTTCAACTACCCGTTTGAGAAAATGTGCAAGGTTGCTAAAAAATAAACCGAATTAATTGTGGTCTAATAGTATATATCGAATTATTTCCAGCTAAAAAGATGCAATATAAAAATTCAAACCATTTTAAATAACTTGTTAGGTTTTTGTTTTATTACGCGTTCGACGAGATGTATGTCTGGATATTTAACTCGAATAGGCCGATTGGAAGCATCTTTTAGTAGATAGGTAATGTGTTCGATCCCACTGGAGGACTGTTTAAGCGGTAGACAGTATACAACATAATACAAAAGTGTTGCGGTCTTAGAGACATTGGGAAATCTGCAACATTGTTTGTAAGCAAAGTAAATATTAAGTGTTTTTCCCAGTACTTTATTAAATACACAGTCTCGAAAATTGAGCCGATAGTTATATATTTTACTTTTGCTGTTGGATTTAAGTACAGCACCCCCTCGCTTTAGAAATAAGCAAGTTCCTAAAGAAATATTATGATGCTGTAGAGATTTACAGGTTACAGGTGTGTATAAAAATTAAGTATTTATTAGATATTACTATTAACAAACCTGTTAAACGTATGATACAGGCAGTTATTAATTAGAGTGGTGGTTTAATTTTATCATTAGAATTTCGGTTTCTTACAACGGTATTTGTAAATCATTCGTAAGTAGTCCACCGATACACATTTATTTACGTTATGCATGTGCAGACTTGCTTGTTAAGCAAGGTCGTTGACTTATCGTATGCAGTGTAGGAAATGTTATCATATGACTTTGTCAGCACGCCATAAAAGTTGGTTTTTGTAGTATAAGACATCCGCAAGCTAATCCTAAACTGGTAGTTTTAAATAGTAGAATTTTATAATACAAAACAGGAGCGATAAAATAATCGTCAGCATTTTTTCAGTTATCCGATTCGGCATATCGCAAAAACAAACAGCTTCTTTGTTCTTGTGTTAGCACCTTGGCTAAGAATGTTACGAAATCCGACGCTACAGCACTATATGTTTTAACAACATTTTTTTCAATAACTACAAAAAGCAGCTTAAAATATTAAAAGGAGTGGTGGTGTAGTTTTATCATTGGAATTTCGATTTCTTACAACGGTAGTCCAGTTTTGGTTGCAACGAGCATAGTTGTAGCAGAGACTATAGAAGATATAAACAGACAGTAATATTAATCTAAAATTGAATTAACAAAGTTGTTACTCCCTAATATTACGTGTTTTTTCCCGTACTTTATTAAATACACACAGTCTCGAGCCGATAGTTATTTATTTCGGTTGGATTTATGTACAGCATCCCTCACTTTAGCAGGAAGAAGTTCTTAAAGAAATATTATTATGCTGTAGAGATTTACAGGTTACAGTTTGGAGTGTAAACTGAGTTAAAAATTTTGGATATTAGCAACAGTACCATATAATTGCATATTGTTTTCTTTTACCAAATTTTAGATTCGATAGGTTCGAAAGCACTGCTGACAGACAGACAGAAAACTTGTAAACCGGGCCTTGTCAAATATCGAACAGCAATATATTAGTAAAAAATACTCTTCCAGGTTAAAAGTTTGATGTAGTTTTAGCCAATCTTATACAGATTCCAGCAGTAAACTCTGGTAGGAAGCGGAGTCTTAGACAGCAGAATTTTTATAATACAAAACAGGAGCGATAAAATAATCGCCAGCATTTTTTCAGTTTATCCGATTCGGCATATCGCAAAAACAAACACCTTCTTTGTTCTTGTGTTAGCACCTTGGCTTTAAGAATGGTATGAATCCGACACCACAGCACTATATGTTTTAACTACATTTTTCAAAAATAAAAAGCAGCTTAAAATATTGCTCCTAAAAGGAGTGGTGGTGTAGTTTTATCATTGGAATTTCGATTTCTTACAACGGTAGTCCAGTTTTGGTTGCAACGAGCATAGTTGTAGCAGAGACTATAGAAGATATAAACAGACAGTAATATTAATCTAAAATTGAATTAACAAAGTTGTTAAACGCATGATACAGGCAGTTATTAATTACTTAATATATACAATTGTCCTATATCCGGTATTCATGGTTTATCTGATTTTAATAGTCGATTAGAGTCGAATAACTAAGGTTATTACAATGCTAAAGACTGTGCGCAAAAATTTTAAAATAAAACCCAGAGAATAAGAATTAAATAAAATAAAAGCCAAGTAAAAGCTATTAGATCACTGCAATCACTACAATAATAAGGATGCTATACTCAATGATGAGGGACAGTATAATTTTGAACTTATCTAGATTGGTTAAAAATCAGATGTATAAGAGAAAATCTCAAACAAAAACATTTTGTAACTAAACAATCACATTTGAAATTGTGTAAATAAAGCTAAAATTAGAAGGAGGCGCAGACTATAGAAAATACGTGTCAATACTTGTGGGTGTGCTGTCTGCTGCGCAATTAAACAACGAAGCCATTGTTTGAGAAATCTGCAAGGTTGCAAAAACTAAACCGGATGTCTGGAGTTTCTGCACAGGTCAGCGCGGAGGTCTGCGCGATGGTTTGGCGGGAAATTCAAATTACACTCAGGTTTTGACGGTAAATTTAAATTATGATCAGGTTTTTGGCGGGAAATTTAAAATCTGCGTGTTGTCTGGGGTTTCTGCACAGGTCAGCGTGAGGGTCTGCGCGGAGGTTTATGCGCAGGTCTGCGCGAGGGTGTTTGCGCATGCTTGGCGGTAAAATCAAATTCTGTGTAGGTTTGGCGGGAAATTTAAATTCTGTTCAGTTTTTGGGGGGAAATTCAAATTATGCTCAGGTCTTACAGGTAAACAGATAGGTAGACAGGCAAACAGTCAGACAGGCAGTATGGTTTATGTCTTAATCTGATTTTAATAGACGATTAGAGTCGAATAACTAAGGTTATTACAGTGCTAACGACTGTGCGCAAAAATTTTAAAATAAAACCCAGAGAATAAGAATTAAATAAAATAAAGCCAAGTAAAAGCTATTAGATCACTGCAATATATTAGTAAAAAAAAATACTCTAATTAATAAGAATGGTGAGGGACAGTATAATTTTGCTGGATAAAAACTTGTATAAGAGAAAATCTCAAACAAAAACATTTTGTCAGACCTGTCCAGACCGGCGGATGTGAGTCATCGTCTGGGAATGTGCAAGGTTGCTAAAAATAAACCGGTTGTCTGAGGTTTCTGCGTAGGTCTCTGCGGGAGTCTGCGCGGAGGTCAGCGCGATGGTTTGGCGGAAAATTCAAATTCTGCGTAGGTTTTGGCGGTAAATTCAAATTCTGTCTAGGTTTTGGCGGGAAATTCAAATTATAATCAGTGTTTTTGATGGGAAAATCTGGGAGTGTACAAGGTTGCTAAAATGTATGGGGTCTTTGTCATTATCAGTGTCTATAAATTTGGTAGACAGACAGACAGGCAGACCGACAGGCAGGCAGACAGACAGACAGACAGACAGACAGGCAGGCAGACAGACAGACAGACAGGTAGGCAGACAGACAGACAGGCACACAGACAGACAGACAGACAGACAGACAGCCAGGCAGACAGGCAGACAGACAGACAGACAGACAGACAGACAGACAGACAGCCAGACAGACAGACAGACAGACAGACAGCCAGACAGACAGACAGGCAGGCAGGCAGGCAGACAGACAGACAGACAGACAGACAGACAGACAGACAGGCAGACAGACAGACAGACAGACAGACAGACAGACAGGCAGACAGACAGGCAGGCAGGCAGGCAGGCGGGCAAGCAGACAGGCAGGCAGGCAGGCAGGCAGGCAGGCAGGCAGACAGGCAGACAGGCAGGTAGGCGAATGCTAAAGACTGTGCGCAAAAATTTTAAAATAAAACCCAGAGAATAAGAATTAAATAAAATAAAAGCCAAGTAAAAGCTATTAGATCACTGCAATCACTACAATAATAAGGATGCTATACTCAATGATGAGGGACAGTATAATTTTGAACTTATCTAGATTGGTTAAAAATCAGATGTATAAGAGAAAATCTCAAACAAAAACATTTTGTAACTAAACAATCACATTTGAAATTGTGTAAATAAAGCTAAAATTAGAAGGAGGCGCAGACTATAGAAAATACGTGTCAATACTTGTGGGTGTGCTGTCTGCTGCGCAATTAAACAACGAAGCCATTGTTTGAGAAATCTGCAAGGTTGCAAAAACTAAACCGGATGTCTGGAGTTTCTGCACAGGTCAGCGCGGAGGTCTGCGCGATGGTTTGGCGGGAAATTCAAATTACACTCAGGTTTTGACGGTAAATTTAAATTATGATCAGGTTTTTGGCGGGAAATTTAATATCTGCGTGTTGTCTGGGGTTTCTGCACAGGTCAGCGTGAGGGTCTGCGCGGAGGTTTATGCGCAGGTCTGCGCGAGGGTGTTTGCGCATGCTTGGCGGTAAAATCAAATTCTGTGTAGGTTTGGCGGGAAATTTAAATTCTGTTCAGTTTTTGGGGGGAAATTCAAATTATGCTCAGGTCTTACAGGTAAACAGATAGGTAGACAGGCAAACAGTCAGACAGGCAGTATGGTTTATGTCTTAATCTGATTTTAATAGATGATTAGAGTCGAATAACTAAGGTTATTACAGTGCTAACGACTGTGCGCAAAAATTTTAAAATAAAACCCAGAGAATAAGAATTAAATAAAATAAAGCCAAGTAAAAGCTATTAGATCACTGCAATACTCTAATTAATAAGAATGGTGAGGGACAGTATAATTTTGCTGGATAAAAACTTGTATAAGAGAAAATCTCAAACAAAAACATTTTGTCAGACCTGTCCAGACCGGCGGATGTGAGTCATCGTCTGGGAATGTGCAAGGTTGCTAAAAATAAACCGGTTGTCTGAGGTTTCTGCGTAGGTCTCTGCGGGAGTCTGCGCGGAGGTCAGCGCGATGGTTTGGCGGAAAATTCAAATTCTGCGTAGGTTTTGGCGGTAAATTCAAATTCTGTCTAGGTTTTGGCGGGAAATTCAAATTATAATCAGTGTTTTTGATGGGAAAATCTGGGAGTGTACAAGGTTGCTAAAATGTATGGGGTCTTTGTCATTATCAGTGTCTATAAATTTGGTAGACAGACAGACAGGCAGACCGACAGGCAGGCAGACAGACAGACAGACAGACAGGCAGGCAGGCAGACAGACAGGCAGGCAGGCAGACAGACAGACAGGTAGGCAGACAGACAGACAGACAGACAGACAGACAGACAGACAGACAGACAGGCTGACAGATAGACAGCTAGACAGGTAGACAGCTGTTCCTGTAACGGTTTTATGGGCACGACGGTGTAATAAAACGACAATTGTAAATATAATTGTATTTTATTTGTCTAATGTACATGTATAAAATTATTACAAATATATTATACACTAGTCAATTATTGTGGTAGAGGTGTTGTTGTCATCTCTGTCTGGAGGATCTCCTCGTGCTGTTTCCAAACTGGATTTATTCAATTATTCCTGCCTCTTTTAACTCTTCTATTATACTAACAATTTCATTTCTATGATTTGTATGGCCAGATGCTTGAGAGGCATACAGTAACTTTAATCGATCAACTAATTCGTTCGGATCATCCCAGTAAACATAATCCAACGGTTTATTGCTAACCTGCTGCATACCTTTACCAGTAAGCTTTGTAGTCCTTAACGATATCGATGATGGCGAGGGTGATGATGACAGGTTAGATTTTATAAATTTCTTGTATTTCGCTTGGTTGAAACCTACCTTCTGATCATTTTTATCAAAATTTCTATGCGCTGCATTTGTTCTGTTTATGATATCATTATAATTTGCTCTATCTGTCAGCGTTGGAGTTATTTGAGGATCGTTTTTAAATAGTAATTCGTACAAACCAAGCGTACCTTCATAGTGCACATTTTTAACAATTATATCTGATCCCTTTATATCTAGCTCATCTCCACCAAAATAAAATTGGTTTTTATCAAAATCATATCTAATTCCGTACCTCCCTAGATTTGGTCTTTCTATAAGATAATTGCTTACATATTTCCTAGGAAGTTCGTCATACTGTTCTAAGAAAGAACTTATAGCTTGCGGTTGAAATTTGTTTGCTATAGTCGTATTAGAATCATCTTCGGTGGATTCACACAATACTTCATCAGCCGGTTTTGGTGTAAATAATTCTAGTTTTGGAGGATTTGATATATTGATATAGTCATCATCGTCATCATCCGCGTCATAATCGTATTTAGTTTTTCTTTTAAGATCATCATCATAATTGTATTTAACTTTGTCTTTCTTTTTCAATTTGAAAGGCTGAAATTGTGATGGAGGATTCTCTTTTGTATTGATTTCTTTTGCAACACTTTGTATTTGTTCGGTAACAGGTTTAAAAAATTTACCGAGGAGCTGTTGTTGCATCAACTTACCCTCCTTAAGAGCTCGAACTTTCTGTCTTATAATATTTTTAGTTTTAATAAGTTCTGTCGCTATATTCGTTTTCATTATTGTCACAAGTATGTAAGAGGTAGACAGCCAGACAGACAGCTAGACAGATAGACAGATAGACAGGTAGACAGCTAGACAGCTAGACAGGTAGACAGGTAGACAGGTAGACAGCTAGACAGGTAGACAGCTAGACAGGTAGACAGCCAGTTAGACAGACTGACAGATTCAAACTAGTTCACACGTCAACAGTTTCATATCAAATGATAGATATCAGAATTGTTAGATGTATATCTAAGAATCAAATTCATGACGATAGCGTCCACCAAGCTGAGTTCAGTTATTCGCTAGAATTGTCTGAAATATGATTGAGGATAATGTTTACCACCGCTGTTTTCTTTCATATGTTCGTGCAATGTGCAAGCAATACATTTTCGTCCTTCTTGATCGGTTTCCCCTTTACATTTTGGACATTTATACTTAACTGGTACAGGCATCTCTCTCACACCTATTTCTATTACTGCTCACAATCTGTACAATAAATGGTGTTAAGCATGCCTGCCTGTCCGTCTGCCTGTCTGTCTGTTGTCTGCCTGCCTACCTGCCTGCCTGCCGGCCTGCCTGCTTGCCTGTCCGCCTACCTATCTGCCTGCCTGCCTGCCTGCCTGCTTGCCTGCCTGCTTGCCTGTCCGCCTACCTATCTGTCTGCCTGTCTGCCTGCTGCCTGTCTGCCTGCCCGCCTGCCTGCCCGTCTGTCTGTCTGCCTGTCTGTCTGTCTGTCTGTCTGTCTGTCTGCCTGCCTGTCTGCCTGTCTGCCTGCCTGCTTGCCTGTCCGCCTACCTGCCTGTCTGCCTGTCTGCCTGCCTGCCTGCCTGTCTGCCTGCCTGCCTGTCTGCTTGCCCGCCTGCCTGCCTGCCTGCCTGTCTGTCTGCCTGTCTGTCTGTCTGTCTGTCTGTCTGTCTGTCTGCCTGTCTGTCTGTCTGTCTGTCTGTCTGTCTGTCTGTCTGCCTGCCTGCCTGTCTGTCTGTCTGTCTGGCTGTCTGTCTGTCTGTCTGTCTGTCTGGCTGTCTGTCTGTCTGTCTGTCTGTCTGTCTGTCTGTCTGCCTGTCTGCCTGGCTGTCTGTCTGTCTGTCTGTCTGTCTGTGTGCCTGTCTGTCTGTCTGCCTACCTGTCTGTCTGTCTTTTTTTTTTTTTTTTTTTTGGCTTGAGGAGGGAAACCTTTTATAGGCGCCCCCGTCTTCGCGGGGGGGTGTGGGACTCCCTACTCTCTCGGGTTAGGTATACCCACTAAAACCACTCCTCGGGTATCGTAGATGGGTTTCTCGGAATCGCGATAGCATATCTTCAAGAAACCCTTATATTACCTTATGAGATGTTCTGTCCTATTTCCATGTCTTTTACCCTCTGTCATTGTATGTCCTAATTCTCCAGTCTCTGCTGCTGTCTAGTACGTTCATCTCGCTCCTTTGTTACCATAATCGTTCTCAATCCGTCAGCGATTGCATCCCATGCCGTTCTGCTTTGTACCATCAGGTCTGTCAGGTTCTGAACATTTATTTCCTCTCCAGTTAATAATTGTATGGTATGTCTCACTGCTGTCCATCTTGGGCACTGAAACACTGTGTGGTCCACCGAGTCTATCTCTCCGCAGTAATGGCATACTTCTTCTTCCTGGATTTTAAATCTCTTCAGGTATTGCCCGAAGGAACCGTGTCCGCCGATTACCTGAGTTACGTAATAGTTTACCTCGCCATGCGTTCTGTTCACCCATTTTCTTATGTCCGGAATAATTTGCTTTGTCCACTGGGCCTTCTCTTGCATTTCGTCCCATCTCCTCTGCCACTTCGTGAGTGTTTCTTCTCTTAGTTGTTTCTTTCCATGTTGTCTGTTTCTGTGCGCCGCACAACGTTCTTCTATCAGGAGGTCAATCGGCGGTATGCCCGCGATTATTTGCAATGCTTCCGTTGAGGTGGTTTTGTAGGCACTACAGATTCTAAGCAGGGTTCTTCTCTGCACCTTCTGCATTAAGTATCTATACTTTTTATATTTGATTGCCTCTGCCCAGATGGGTGCTGCATATAACATAATCGAGTCTGTTATGGAGGCCAAGATTCTACGTCTACTAGCCCTGGCTCCGCCAAGGTTGGGCATTAATCTGGCGAGGTGATTTGTTACGTTTTCTGCCTTTTTAGCTGTACTCTCGATGTGTTTGGTCATGCGCATGTTCTTGTCGAAATATACGCCTAAGTATTTTAATGATCTGGTGGTTGTTATTTGCACCCCATTTATGTCTATGGTTACTTCGCGTAGCGTATTTCTTCCTATCAGAACTACCGCTTCTGTCTTGTGTGGGGCCAGTCGTAGCTCTTTCCGCGTCATCTCCCTCTGTACTCTGAGTATTGCAGTGTTTAGTGCTTCTGTAATGACTTCACCTGTTCGTCCACAGGCCACTATTGCTAGGTCGTCTGCATAGCCCACTAGGTCTATTCCTTGTGGCATATCGAGTTTTAGAATGCTATCATAGAAAATGTTCCATAATAGTGGTCCAATTAGAGATCCTTGTGGAACACCGCAGGTTACTTCTTTTTCTGCTGTTCGACCTATTTTCAGCTTTCTGTTTGTGAAATAGCTGCATATTATTTGTATCAGGTATGTAGATATTTCCCTGTCTTTTAACTCCTGTACTATTAAGTGCCACGGGGCGCTATTGAAGGCGTTTTCTACATCCAGGGTTACCATGACACAGAACTTCCTTCCCTCTCGGCCTCCTGCGTTTGCGAGTTGGGCTATATTTTTAATCATCGCCATGGCATCGATGGTGGAGCGTCCCTTGCGGAAACCAAACTGTCTGTTACATAGTCCCCCTCTCTCGTCCAGTTCCTTCTGTAGTCTCTCGCAGATCAGCCGTTCTAGTAGCTTTCCTGCCGTATCCAGCATGCACAGCGGACGGTACGTTTGTGTCTCGTCTGGGTTTTTCTTCGGCTTTTCTAAGAGCACTAGTCTGGCGACTTTCCATCGGTTTGGAATCTCCCTCCTGCTTAGTAGCCTATTGTATGCTTTTAGGGCGTATTGCGGTTGTTCGTAGATCAGTACCTGGATTACTTCCCCGGGTATCGCATCCGGTCCTGGAGCTTTTCCCGCTTTAATTTTATTTGCCGCTCTTAGTATCTCGCCTTGACTAAACAGTACGGGGTCATCTTCTGGCAGGTCTCTGGTCATTTCTCCCCATCTCTGTGTATGCTTGTTTGGGAACAGTTTGTTTGCCTCTTTTTCCATGTCTTCTTGCGTTAGTTGTATTTTAGGGTGGGTTCTAAGCTTATTGCAAGCTATTTTATAGCCCTCCCCCCATACATTTTCATCGATCTCTTGGCAAACCTTCTTCCATGCCTCTTCTTTGGCGTTCCATATCGCTTTCTTGAGGGTATGTTGTTGGGCTTGGTATATTGTTCTGCATCTAAGTTTCTCTTCCTCGGTCACGTTTGTCTTTTTATTTTTTCGCGTCATCTCTCTTCTCTTTTTCACGCACTGTTTTCTCTCCTCTGCTATGCTGTCGTTCCACCAGTAGGTATACCTCTTTACGCGTACATTTGTCCTTTTTGGCAGTGTCTGGTCACATGTGGTTTGTAGTAGTTGAACGAGGTCTTCTGGTGTTATTTCCTGTTGTGTCCGTTCTTGTTCCTCTATGTTTTGGTTTAACTTTGTAGCAAAGTGTTCCATTGCTTCCGGCTTCATCTTCCATCCGTGCGAAATATTTTGGTAACCAGTTGTGTCCGTTCCGTTACCACGCTTTTCCACTTCGTAATAGATGTTTTTGTGGTCGCTCAGGTTTTCTGTTTCCATAACCCTCCAATTTCGCACCCTTCTGCTTATGTTTGGAGTACAGAACGTTATATCAATGCATGAGGACCTGTCTCCCTTTTGATATGTAGGTGTCTCCCCGGTGTTGAGTATTTGCAGATCGTCTGCGGCTAACCAGTCAGCTAGGATTTTCCCTCGCCTATCTTCTAGAGTAGAGCCCCACAGCTTTGATTTAGCATTAAAGTCACCTCCAATAATTATCTTGTGACTGCCTTGTGTTTGTATATTTTGCCGCAGATCGTTTAATATTGTTTTGTACTGGTCGTCATTTATATTTGGTGAGCAGTAGCAGTTGTATAGAATTATGTCCCCCATGCTTATCCAGACAAAGTCATCCCCACATCCGCTTTTGGTAACCACTTTATTTCCTGGATTGATTCCCAGATAACTCCTTATTGCCGCGTTCTTTTTTTTACTGTAGAACCATTGTCCCTTTTCGATGCGTTTTATGTTTGGTTCTGATACCGCAACAAGATTGATTTGCATTTCTAGCGCAGTCTGCGATAGCAGGTCATGCGCGGGGCCGCTTCTGTTTAAATTTGTTTGGATAACTTTTAGGTCCATGTTAATATTACAACTGACTGTTTGGTTTCTCCGCGTTTAGTATTCTGTTTAGAGATTTAGGTTTTTGTTGTTCTGTTGTGGCTCGTAGTTTCCTCACTTCCTCTCTGTATTTGTTACATTTCATGGAGTCTGCTTGGTGGCCTTCTACTTCGCATACATAGCAGTATGGCTGGTTTGCACATGCAGTTGCAGAGTGCCCTTTTTTATTGCATTTGAAACAGGTATCTTCCATTGATCTCCTGTCACTTGTGCATTCTCTTTTCGTATGCCCATAGCATAAGCAGTTGTGACATTTTATTGGGACTAATATCTCGTTTATCCTACATCGCTGCCAGCCAATGTTAATTTTGCCTATCCTAATCAGTTGTTCGGCTTTTCTTTTCGGTAAGCTCACTGTAGCTACCATAGCATCGCCTCTTCTTGTACCTTTCAACGTGTTAACTTTTATGTCTCTTTTGTCCAGTATTTCCATTTCAGGTATACTCTCTATTGCCTTCTGTATCTCTTCTTCTATAGTCCCTTCCACCAGGTCCCTAATTACTACAACTTTTTTTGGAGGACTGGTTTCTGCCGCCGTTGCAGTTTCTTTAAGACTTTCCAATGCTTTTTCTTTGAACAGTTTAACTGCCCCGTCCTTCTGTTCTTTCATCGTTATCCTGACATTTCCAGCTTTTGTTTTCCTAATATTCTGGATTTGTATCCCTATCTCGTCAATTCTAATTTCTTCTCTCATCGTTTTTAATATATTTGCGTAGGAACTGGTCTGGTTTGTAGGTTTTATTTCCAGTATTTTTTGTGTCGGTCTCGCTGTAATCCAGTCCCTATCCTCCGTTTTCTTAAGCTGTTGGTACCTTTTTCTGTTGACAGCCCAGGTTATTTCGATACGACTACCTTGTAGAGCACATTCTGTCATTTTCCTCATCCGCATCACGTCGTTTTCGGTAGTGTCGGCAATGACTATTTTTCTGCCTCCTCTTCTTTCCAGAATATTTCTCAGGTTCCTAAAGGTGTTGAACATCCTTTCTTCGTTCTTTTCTATGTCATCGAGAGTCCAGCCTTCTTTTTTTGTTTCGACTCCCAGTAGATAGAGTCTACTTATGGCTTCTTCTCGTTCTTCTGTTTCCTCGGCGTTTGTTATAAAGCTTTTATTTTCCAGATACATGATCTTACCATATTCTAGCGATTGCTTTTCTATTAGGGTCTTAATCTGCGGGTATTGCTCGGTATACGTTCTTATGAGCCCATTTGTTTCCTTTTTGTGGGCGTCTATGATAATCGCCTTTTCATACTCTTCATTGTATCTTGTGGGTTTGTTTAGTTCTAATTTTGTGTTCGTGTATACCTTCTCGTCCCATTCCATCTGCACGATGCTTTTGTAGCTTCCGTAGTCCATGTTTTCGAAAAGGTTTACACTGTCGTCGTCCGTTTGCGTGGCTATTTCTCTTGTGTTCACTGCTAGTGTAGGCGTGCTTTGTTCGTTTTCCTTTATTGTTTGTGTTTCAGCTTCTACCACGGGTTTGTCTCTATCATATGTAGCCGTACCTTCCTCCAGCCAATTTTGTATGTCCTCGGCCATCATTTGTTCCATTAAGTTTCTTAAATTAATTGAGGCTTCTTTTATCTCTTTCTTTATGTTATAGGCCGAGATATGTTCTTGTAATGTGTCTATATTCTTTTGCATTTTTTTAATTACTCTCTTATAGGTATTTGCAGTTTTCAGCCTTTGCTCACTTTCTCTCGATTGTGATTCGATAGTGGGACTTCCTTTCATTTTTCGCTTCTTATATGCTCTTGCGTCTACCACCGTTTCTGGTCCTTTCCCATCTTCAGCGTCCTTATTGTCGACGTGGATCGCTCTTCTGTCATCGTTTTCTTCTGGTTCATTGTTTCCCTCGATGAGCCATTTGCTAAGTGAACTACTTGCCCCGGGGGGTGGAGATTTAGTCAATCTAGTTCTCCTTTCGAACTTATCCATTAGCTGCCTTTCTAGCTGTTCTCGTTCCTTTATCTCTATTTCGGACTCCGGTTCCATATTAGGATGGTCCATTTCCAAAGGTTGGGGGTATAAAAAGGGGAGGTAGAAAAAAAGGGGGGGATTTTCATGTGGACGTAAAGCCGCAGTCTCACAAAAACGTTTGCCACCACTCCCGTCCAAATCGGCCTACTGGTTCAGAAGTTATGGGCTATTACAGGTGAAGGGAGGGGATTTCGGGGATTTTGGTGGGGGTTTATGGGGGGGTCGTGGGTCACCAACACTTTCGAACAGAAGTTCAAAAAAGGTGGTGGAAAAGGTAATAGTGGTGGGGGGAGGGGGTAAAAGTCTCAATCGGTTAGAACTACCGCGTTCTTGCCTTCCCGGGCCAACAGGGTGGCAGAAGCAAGAGGAGCTACACGCTTTACGCTTGCCGGAATAGCAGCTCCAACAAGACGCGCACAAGCACCTCCCGAACCTCCTGGTGCCCCAATAGCCCGCTGGCTTATGACGGATTGATGAAAATTTTCTAAGTCCGAGATGCCTAAAATTTTCTAAGTACAGCAAGTTTTACTACACTCACTACTTTCCTGTGATCCTATTACACTGAGGTCTTCAACCACACACAATTCGTCACTGGGGCCCCGCGAGGCAAGCCCCTTTATCACGATTGGGGCAAGCCCCCCGCGTCGGTCTTAACCACACTTATTGCTCTTTAGCAGCGCTCGCAAAACACGTCCGTTCACGAACACACACTCTGTCTGTCTGTCTGTCTGCCTGCCTGTCTGTCTGTCTGTCTGTCTGTCTGCCTGCCTGTCGGTCTGCCTGTCTGTCTGTCTACCAAATTTATAGACACTGATAATGACAAAGACCCCATACATTTTAGCAACCTTGTACACTCCCAGATTTTTCCACTGACTATAATTTGAATTTCCCGCCAAAACCTAGACAGAATTTGAATTTACCGCCAAAACCTACGCAGAATTTGAATTTTCCGCCAAACCATCGCGCTGACCTACGCAGAAACCTCAGACAACCGGTTTATTTTTAGCAACCTTGCACATTCCCAGACGATGACTCACATCCGCCGGTCTGGACAGGTCTGACAAAATGTTTTTGTTTGAGATTTTCTCTTATACAAGTTTTTATCCAGCAAAATTATGCTGTCCCTCACCATTCTTATTAATTAGAGTATTTTTTTTTACTAATATATTGCAGTGATCTAATAGCTTTTACTTGGCTTTATTTTATTTAATTCTTATTCTCTGGGTTTTATTTTAAAATTTTTGCGCACAGTCGTTAGCACTGTAATAACCTTAGTTATTCGACTCTAATCGTCTATTAAAATCAGATTAAGACATAAACCATACTGCCTGTCTGACTGTTTGCCTGTCTACCTATCTGTTTACCTGTAAGACCTGAGCATAATTTGAATTTCCCCCCAAAAACTGAACAGAATTTAAATTTCCCGCCAAACCTACACAGAATTTGATTTTACCGCCAAGCATGCGCAAACACCCTCGCGCAGACCTGCGCATAAACCTCCGCGCAGACCCTCACGCTGACCTGTGCAGAAACCCCAGACAACATGCAGATTTTAAATTTCCCGCCAAAAACCTGATCATAATTTAAATTTACCGTCAAAACCTGAGTGTAATTTGAATTTCCCGCCAAACCATCGCGCAGACCTCCGCGCTGACCTGTGCAGAAACTCCAGACATCCGGTTTAGTTTTTGCAACCTTGCAGATTTCTCAAACAATGGCTTCGTTGTTTAATTGCGCAGCAGACAGCACACCCACAAGTATTGACACGTATTTTCTATAGTCTGCGCCTCCTTCTAATTTTAGCTTTATTTACACAATTTCAAATGTGATTGTTTAGTTACAAAATGGTTTTGTTTGAGATTTTCTCTTATACATCTGATTTTTAACCAATCTAGATAAGTTCAAAATTATACTGTCCCTCATCATTGAGTATAGCATCCTTATTATTGTAGTGATTGCAGTGATCTAATAGCTTTTACTTGGCTTTTATTTTATTTAATTCTTATTCTCTGGGTTTTATTTTAAAATTTTTGCGCACAGTCTTTAGCATTGTAATAACCTTAGTTATTCGACTCTAATCGACTATTAAAATCAGATAAACCATGAATACCGGATATAGGACAATTGTATATATTAAGTAATTAATAACTGCCTGTATCATGCGTTTAACAACTTTGTTAATTCAATTTTAGATTAATATTACTGTCTGTTTATATCTTCTATAGTCTCTGCTACAACTATGCTCGTTGCAACCAAAACTGGACTACCGTTGTAAGAAATCGAAATTCCAATGATAAAACTACACCACCACTCCTTTTAGGAGCAATATTTTAAGCTGCTTTTTATTTTTGAAAAATGTAGTTAAAACATATAGTGCTGTGGTGTCGGATTCATACCATTCTTAAAGCCAAGGTGCTAACACAAGAACAAAGAAGGTGTTTGTTTTTGCGATATGCCGAATCGGATAAACTGAAAAAATGCTGGCGATTATTTTATCGCTCCTGTTTTGTATTATAAAAATTCTGCTGTCTAAGACTCCGCTTCCTACCAGAGTTTACTGCTGGAATCTGTATAAGATTGGCTAAAACTACATCAAACTTTTAACCTGGAAGAGTATTTTTTACTAATATATTGCTGTTCGATATTTGACAAGGCCCGGTTTACAAGTTTTCTGTCTGTCTGTCAGCAGTGCTTTCGAACCTATCGAATCTAAAATTTGGTAAAAGAAAACAATATGCAATTATATGGTACTGTTGCTAATATCCAAAATTTTTAACTCAGTTTACACTCCAAACTGTAACCTGTAAATCTCTACAGCATAATAATATTTCTTTAAGAACTTCTTCCTGCTAAAGTGAGGGATGCTGTACATAAATCCAACCGAAATAAATAACTATCGGCTCGAGACTGTGTGTATTTAATAAAGTACGGGAAAAAACACGTAATATTAGGGAGTAACAACTTTGTTAATTCAATTTTAGATTAATATTACTGTCTGTTTATATCTTCTATAGTCTCTGCTACAACTATGCTCGTTGCAACCAAAACTGGACTACCGTTGTAAGAAATCGAAATTCCAATGATAAAACTACACCACCACTCCTTTTAATATTTTAAGCTGCTTTTTGTAGTTATTGAAAAAAATGTTGTTAAAACATATAGTGCTGTAGCGTCGGATTTCGTAACATTCTTAGCCAAGGTGCTAACACAAGAACAAAGAAGCTGTTTGTTTTTGCGATATGCCGAATCGGATAACTGAAAAAATGCTGACGATTATTTTATCGCTCCTGTTTTGTATTATAAAATTCTACTATTTAAAACTACCAGTTTAGGATTAGCTTGCGGATGTCTTATACTACAAAAACCAACTTTTATGGCGTGCTGACAAAGTCATATGATAACATTTCCTACACTGCATACGATAAGTCAACGACCTTGCTTAACAAGCAAGTCTGCACATGCATAACGTAAATAAATGTGTATCGGTGGACTACTTACGAATGATTTACAAATACCGTTGTAAGAAACCGAAATTCTAATGATAAAATTAAACCACCACTCTAATTAATAACTGCCTGTATCATACGTTTAACAGGTTTGTTAATAGTAATATCTAATAAATACTTAATTTTTATACACACCTGTAACCTGTAAATCTCTACAGCATCATAATATTTCTTTAGGAACTTGCTTATTTCTAAAGCGAGGGGGTGCTGTACATAAATCCAACAGCAAAAGTAAAATATATAACTATCGGCTCAATTTTCGAGACTGTGTATTTAATAAAGTACTGGGAAAAACACTTAATATTTACTTTGCTTACAAACAATGTTGCAGATTTCCCAATGTCTCTAAGACCGCAACACTTTTGTATTATGTTGTATACTGTCTACCGCTTAAACAGTCCTCCAGTGGGATCGAACACATTACCTATCTACTAAAAGATGCTTCCAATCGGCCTATTCGAGTTAAATATCCAGACATACATCTCGTCGAACGCGTAATAAAACAAAAACCTAACAAGTTATTTAAAATGGTTTGGATTTTTATATTGCATCTTTTTAGCTGGAAATAATTCGATATATACTATTAGACCACAATTAATTCGGTTTATTTTTTAGCAACCTTGCACATTTTCTCAAACGGGTAGTTGAAACAGGGTAGTTGAATAGCAGCCCAACCCCTCTTTCTTACCTATATTATAGTGGCTGTCAGCAAAAATTCCTCCAGACAACAATAGCTTCATTGTCCAATTATCGTGCTGATTTTAAAACAATGGATGTCATTGTTCTACTGATAACATCCTGCAAGAATAAACATGTAAGTCAAACGATGACTCACATCCGGTCGAGCCTGAGAAAATTTTTCATTGTTCTATTTACTGATAACATCCTGCATGAATAGACATGTCTGCATCCCAGACGCTCGAGCGTGGGAAAATTTCAAAAACTACACTTTTAACCCAAAAAAATTTCCGGAAGTGGCACGTGACCTAGGTGAGGCCCGTGACCTCGCCCGTGACCTTCGACTAGACTTAGCCAAGTTTCAAACCAGAGGCCAATGACCGGGGCCCGTGACCTTGACCCCGGCTAGACCCGTGACCTTCGACTAGACTTAGCCAAGTTTCAAACCAGAGGCCGCCACGTGACACTTAGCCAAGTTCCAAACCACCGGAAGTGCGCCAGAACCCGTGTAAGTACTCTACTGTGGAGGACCAACAGTTAATCAATTATAGACTGCTTACTATTTTTATAGGCATTGTGCACTTAACAGGTGCAATGTTAGCGCAAACCTAATAACGAACTTTTAGACTACACAACAAATACAATGTTCGTTCTATTTGTTCCATATTCAAAGCAATTCAAACGTGTCAAACAGCATTCTTAGGTGTTACTAATGCGGTTTTTTATAATTTTCAGACTCTACGTGATACTGCGAGACACCTTCGAATTATTATGTGCATCTTTAGAAGCACTCTTTTTGTCGAGGAACAACAGTTAATCAATTATAGACAGCTGACTATATTTATAGGCATAGTGCACTCACCAGTTGCATATTTAGCGCAAACGTAATAACGAACTTTTAGATTACACAACAAATACAATGTTCGTTCTATTTGTTCCATATTCAAAGCAATTCAAACGTGTCGGATGGCATTCGTAGAAGTTACTAATGCGGTTTTATATAATTTTTAGGTTCTAGGTGATACTGCGGGACACCTTCGAATTATTTTGGCATCTTTAGAAGCACTCTTTTTGTCGAGGAACAACAGTTAATCAATTATAGACAGCTGACTATATTTATAGGCATAGTGCACTCACCAGTTGCATATTTAGCGCAAACGTAATAACGAACTTTTAGACTACACAACAAATACAATGTTCGTTCTATTTGTTCCATATTCAAAGCAATTCAAACGTGTCAGATGGCATTCGTAGAAGTTACTAATGCGGTTTTATATAATTTTTAGGTTCTAGGTGATACTGCGGGACACCTTCGAATTATTTTGGCATCTTTAGAAGCACTCTTTTTGTCGAGGAACACCAGTTAATCAATTATAGACAGGTGACTATATTTATAGGCATAGTGCACTCACCAGTTGCATATTTAGCGCAAACGTAATAACGAACTTTTAGACTACACAACAAATACAATGTTCGTTCTATTTGTTCCATATTCAAAGCAATTCGAACGTGTCAGATGGCATTCGTAGGTGTTACTAATGCGGCTTTATATAATTTTTAAGCTCTAGGTGACGCTGCGAGACACCTTTGAATTATTTTGTGCATCTTTAGAACACTCTTTTTGTCGAGGAGCAAAAATCAGTTATAGACCGCTGACTATATTTATAGGCATTGTGCACTCACCAGTTGCATATTTAGCGCAAACGTAATAACGAACTTTTAGACTACACAACAACTACAATGTTCGTTCTATTTGTTCCATATTCAAAGCAATTCAAACGTGTCAGATGGCATTCGTAGATGTTACTAATGCGTTTTTATATAATTTTTAGGCTCTAGGTGACGCTACGAGACACCTTCGAATTATTTAGTGCATCTTGAGAAGGACTCTTTTAGTCGAGGACCAACAGTTAATCAATTATAGACTGCTTACTATTTTTATAGGCATTGTGCACTTAACAGGTGCAATGTTAGCGCAAACCTAATAACGAACTTTTAGACTACACAACAAATACAATGTTCGTTCTATTTGTTCCATATTCAAAGCAATTCAAACGTGTCAAACAGCATTCTTAGGTGTTACTAATGCGGTTTTTTATAATATTCAGACTCTACGTGATACTGCGAGACACCTTCGAATTATTTTGTGCATCTTTAGAAGCACTCTTTTTGTCGAGGAACAACAGTTAATCAATTATAGACAGCTGACTATATTTATAGGCATAGTGCACTCAACAGTTGCATATTTAGCGCAAACGTAATAACGAACTTTTAGACTACACAACAAATACAATGTTCGTTCTATTTGTTTTATATTCAAAGCAATTCAAACGTGTCAAACAGCATTCTTAGGTGTTACTAATGCGGTTTTTTATAATTTTCAGACTCTAGGTGACGCTACGAGACACCTTCGAATTATTTAGTGCATCTTGAGAAGTACTCTTTTTGTCGAGGACCAACAGTTAATTAATTATAGACTGCTTACTATTTTTATAGGCATTGTGCACTTAACAGGTGCAATGTTAGCGCAAACCTAATAACGAACTTTTAGACTACACAACAAATACAATGTTCGTTCTATTTGTTCCATATTCAAAGCAATTCAAACGTGTCAAACAGCATTCTTAGGTGTTACTAATGCGGTTTTTTATAATTTTCAGACTCTAGGTGATACTGCGAGACACCTTCGAATTATTTTGTGCATCTTTAGAAGCACTCTTTCTGTCGAGGAACAACAGTTAATCAATTATAGACAGTTGACTATATTTATAGGCATAGTGCACTCACCAGTTGCATATTTAGCGCAAACGTAATAACGAACTTTTAGACTACACAACAAATACAATGTTCGTTCTATTTGTTCCATATTCAAAGCAATTCGAACGTGTCAGATGGCATTCGTAGGTGTTACTAATGCGGTTTTTTATAATTTTCCGGCTTTAGGTGATACTGCGAGACACCTTCGAATTATTTTGTGCATCTTTAGAAGCACTCGTTTTGTCGAGGAACAACAGTTAATCAATTATAGACAGCTGACTATATTTATAGGCATAGTGCACTCACAAGTTGCATATTTAGCGCAAACGTAATAACGAACTTTTAGACTACACAACAAATACAATGTTCGTTCTATTTGTTCCATATTCAAAATAATTCAAACGTGTCAAACTGCATTCGTAGGTGTTACTAATGCGGTTTTTTATAACTTTCCGGCTTTAGGTGATACTGCGAGACACCTTCGAATTATTTTGTGCATCTTTAGAAGCACTCTTTTTGTCGAGAAACAACAGTTAATCAATTATAGACAGCTGACTATATTTATAGGCATAGTGCACTCACAAGTTGCATATTTAGCGCAAACGTAATAACGAACTTTTAGACTACACAACAAATACAATGTTCGTTCTATTTGTTCCAAATTCAAAGCAATTCAAACGTGTCAGATGGCATTCGTAGGTGTTACTAATGCGGCTTTATATAATTTTTAAGCTCTAGGTGACGCTGCGAGACACCTTTGAATTATTTTGTGCATCTTTAGAACACTCTTTTTGTCGAGGAGCAAAACTCAGTTATAGACCGCTGACTATATTTATAGGCATTGTGCACTCACCAGTTGCATATTTAGCGCAAACGTAATAACGAACATTTAGACTACACAACAAACACAATGTTCGGTCTATTTGTTCCATAATCCAAGCAATTAAAACGTGTCAAATAGCATTCGTAGGTGTTACTAATGCGGTTTTTTATAATTTTCAGGCTCTAGGTGATACTGCGAGACACATTCAAATTATTTTGTGCATCTTTAGAAGCACTCTTTTTGTCGAGGAACAACAGTTAATCAATTATAGACAGCTGACTATATTTATAGGCATAGTGCACTCACAAGTTGCATATTTAGCGCAAACGTAATAACGAACTTTTAGACTACACAACAAATACAATGTTCGTTCTATTTATTCCATATTCAAAGCAATTCAAACGTGTCCGATGGCATTCGTAGAAGTTACTAATGCGGTTTTATATAATTTTTAGGTTCTAGGTGATACTGCGGGACACCTTCGAATTATTTTGGCATCTTTAGAAGCACTCTTTTTGTCGAGGAACACCAGTTAATCAATTATAGACAGCTGACTATATTTATAGGCATAGTGCACTCACCAGTTGCATATTTAGCGCAAACGTAATAACGAACTTTTAGACTACACAACAAATACAATGTTCGTTCTATTTGTTCCATATTCAAAGCAATTCAAACGTGTCAGATGGCATTCGTAGAAGTTACTAATGCGGTTTTATATAATTTTTAGGTTCTAGGTGATACTGCGGGACACCTTCGAATTATTTTGGCATCTTTAGAAGCACTCTTTTTGTCGAGGAACAACAGTTAATCAATTATAGACAGCTGACTATATTTATAGGCATAGTGCACTCACCAGTTGCATATTTAGCGCAAACGTAATAACGAACTTTTAGACTACACAACAAATACAATGTTCGTTCTATTTGTTCCATATTCAAAGCAATTCAAACGTGTCAGATGGCATTCGTAGGTGTTACTAATGCGGCTTTATGTAATTTTTAAGCTCTAGGTGACGCTGCGAGACACCTTTGAATTATTTTGTGCATCTTTAAAACACTCTTTTTGTCGAGGAGCAAAAATCATTTATATACCGCTGACTATATTTATAGGCATTGTGCACTCACCAGTTGCATATTTAGCGCAAACGTAATAACGAACATTTAGACTACACAACAAATACAATGTTCGTTCTATTTGTTCCATATTCAAAGCAATTCAAACGTGTCAAACAGCATTCTTAGGTGTTACTAATGCGGTTTTTTATAATTTTCAGGCTCTAGGTGATACTGCGAGACACCTTCGAATTATTTTGTGCATCTTTAGAAGCACTCTTTTTGTCGAGGAACAACAGTTAATCAATTATAGACAGCTGACTATATTTATAGGCATAGTGCACTCACAAGTTGCATATTTAGCGCAAACCTAATAACGAACTTTTAGACTACACAACAAATACAATGTTCGTTCTATTTGTTCCATATTCAAAGCAATTCAAACGTGTCAGATGGCATTCGTAGATGTTACTAATGCGGTTTTATATAATTTTTAGGCTCTAGGTGACGCTACGAGACACCTTCGAATTATTTAGTGCATCTTGAGAAGGACTCTTTTTGTCGAGGACCAACAGTTAATCAATTATAGACTGCTTACTATTTTTATAGGCATTGTGCACTTAACAGGTGCAATGTTAGCGCAAACCTAATAACGAACTTTTAGACTACACAACAAATACAATGTTCGTTCTATTTGTTCCATATTCAAAGCAATTCAAACGTGTTAAACAGCATTCTTAGGTTTTACTAATGCGGTTTTTTATAATTTTCAGACTCTAGGTGATACTGCGAGACACCTTCGAATTATTTTGTGCATCTTTAGAAGCACTCTTTTTGTCGATGAACAACAGTTAATCAATTATAGACAGCTGACTATATTTATAGGCATAGTGCACTCACCAGTTGCATATTTAGCGCGAACGTAATAACGAACTTTTAGACTACACAACAAATACAATGTTCGTTCTATTTGTTCCATATTCAAAGCAATTCAAACGTGTCAGATGGCATTCGTAGATGTTACTAATGCGGTTTTTTATAATTTTCAGCCTCTAGGTGAAACTGCGAGACACCTTCGAATAATTTAGTGCATCTTGAGAAGGACTCTTTTTTTCGAGGACCAACAATTAATCAATTATAGACAGCTTACTATTTTTATAGGCATTGTGCACTTAACAGGTACAATGTTACCGCAAACCTAATAACGAACTTTTAGACTACACAACAAATACAATGTTCGTTCTATTTGTTCCATATTCAAAGCAATTCAAACGTGTCAAACAGCATTCTTAGGTGTTACTAATGCGGTTTTTTATAATTTTCAGACTCTAGGTGATACTATGAGACACCTTCGAATTATTTTGTGCATCTTTAGAAGCACTCTTTTTGTCGAGAAACAACAGTTAATCAATTATAGACAGCTGACTATATTTATAGGCATAGTGCACTCACCAGTTGCATATTTAGCGCAAACGTAATAACGAACTTTTAGACTACACAACAAATACAATGTTCGTTCTATTTGTTCCATATTCAAAGCAATTCAAACGTGTCAGATGGCATTCGTAGAAGTTACTAATGCGGTTTTATATAATTTTTAGGTTCTAGGTGATACTGCGAGACACCTTCGAATTATTTTGGCATCTTTAGAAGCACTCTTTTTGTCGAGGAACAACAGTTAATCAATTATAGACAGCTGACTATATTTATAGGCATAGTGCACTCACCAGTTGCATATTTAGCGCAAACGTAATAACGAAGTTTTAGACTACACAACAAATACAATGTTCGTTCTATTTGTTCCATATTCAAAGCAATTCAAACGTGTCAGATGGCATTTGTAGAAGTTACTAATGCGGTTTTATATAATTTTTAGGTTCTAGGTGATACTGCGGGACACCTTCGAATTATTTTGGCATCTTTAGAAGCACTCTTTTTGTCGAGGAACAACAGTTAATCAATTATAGACAGCTGACTATATTTATAGGCATAGTGCACTCACAAGTTGCATATTTAGCGCAAACGTAATAACGAACTTTTAGACTACACAACAAATACAATGTTCGTTCTATTTGTTCCATATTCAAAGCAATTCAAACGTGTCAGATGGCATTCGTAGGTGTTACTAATGCGGCTTTATATAATTTTTAAGCTCTAGGTGACGCTGCGAGACACCTTCGAATTATTTTGTGAATCTTTGGATGCACTCTTTTCGTCGAGGAACCACAGTTAATCAATTACAGGTGCAATGTTAGCGCAAACCTAATAACGAACTTTTAGACTACACAACAAATACAATGTTCGTTCTATTTGTTCCATATTCAAAGCAATTCAAACGTGTCAAACAGCATTCTTAGGTGTTACTAATGCGGTTTTTTATAATTTTCAGACTCTAGGTGATACTGCGAGACACCTTCGAATTATTTTGTGCATCTTTAGAAGCACTCTTTTTGTCGAGGAACAACAGTTAATCAATTATAGACAGCTGACTATATTTATAGGCATAGTGCACTCACCAGTTGCATATTTAGCGCAAACGTAATAACGAACTTTTAGACTACACAACAAATACAATGTTCGTTCTATTTGTTCCATATTCAAAGCAATTCAAACGTGTCAGATGGCATTCGTAGAAGTTACTAATGCGGTTTTATATAATTTTTAGGTTCTAGGTGATACTGCGGGACACCTTCGAATTAATTTGGCATCTTTAGAAGCACTGTTTTTGTCGAGGAACAACAGTTAATCAATTATAGACAGCTGACTATATTTATAGGCATAGTGCACTCACCAGTTGCATATTTAGCGCAAACGTAATAACGAACTTTTAGACTACACAACAAATACAATGTTCGTTCTATTTGTTCCATATTCAAAGCAATTCAAACGTGTCAGATGGCATTCGTAGAAGTTACTAATGCGGTTTTTTATAATTTTCAGGCTCTAGGTGAAACTGCGAGACACCTTCGAATAATTTAGTGCATCTTGAGAAGGACTCTTTTTGTCGAGGACCAACAGTTAATCAATTATAGACTGCTTACTATTTTTATAGGCATTGTGCACTTAACAGGTGCAATGTTAGCGCAAACCTAATAACGAACTTTTAGACTACACAACAAATACAATGTTCGTTCTATTTGTTCCATATTCAAAGCAATTCAAACGTGTCAAACAGCATTCTTAGGTGTTACTAATGCGGTTTTTTATCATTTTCAGGCTCTAGGTGATACTGCGAGACACCTTCGAATTATTTTGTGCATCTTTAGAAGCACTCTTTTTGTCGAGGAACAACAGTTAATCAATTATAGACAGCTGACTATATTTATAGGCATAGTGCACTCACAAGTTGCATATTTAGCGCAAACGTAATAACGAACTTTTAGACTACACAACAAATACAATGTTCGTTCTATTTGTTCCATATTCAAAGCAATTCAAACGTGTCAGATGGCATTCGTAGATGTTACTAATGCGGTTTTATATAATTTTTAGGCTCTAGGTGACGCTACGAGACACCTTCGAATTATTTAGTGCATCTTGAGATGGACTCTTTTAGTCGAGGACCAACAGTTAATCAATTATAGACTGCTTACTATTTTTATAGGCATTGTGCACTTAACAGGTGCAATGTTAGCGCAAACCTAATAACGAACTTTTAGACTACACAACAAATACAATGTTCGTTCTATTTGTTCCATATTCAAAGCAATTCAAACGTGTCAAACAGCATTCTTAGGTGTTACTAATGCGGTTTTTTATAATTTTCAGACTCTACGTGATACTGCGAGACACCTTCGAATTATTTTGGCATCTTTAGAAGCACTCTTTTTGTCGAGGAACAACAGTTAATCAATTATAGACAGCTGACTATATTTATAGGCATAGTGCACTCACAAGTTGCATATTTAGCGCAAACGTAATAACGAACTTTTAGACTACACAACAAATACAATGTTCGTTCTATTTGTTCCATATTCAAAGCAATTCAAATGTGTCAGATGGCATTCGTAGGTGTTACTAATGCGGCTTTATATAATTTTTAAGCTCTAGGTGACGCTGCGAGACACCTTCGAATTATTTTGTGAATCTTTGGATGCACTCTTTTCGTCGAGGAACCACAGTTAATCAATTACAGGTGCAATGTTAGCGCAAACCTAATAACGAACTTTTAGACTACACAACAAATACAATGTTCGTTCTATTTGTTCCATATTCAAAGCAATTCAAACGTGTCAAACAGCATTCTTAGGTGTTACTAATGCGGTTTTTTATAATTTTCAGGCTCTAGGTGATACTGCGAGACACCTTCGAATTATTTTGTGCATCTTTAGAAGCACTCTTTTTGTCGAGGAACAACAGTTAATCAATTATAGACAGCTGACTATATTTATAGGCATAGTGCACTCACCAGTTGCATATTTAGCGCAAACGTAATAACGAACTTTTAGACTACACAACAAATACAATGTTCGTTCTATTTGTTCCATATTCAAAGCAATTCAAACGTGTCAGATGGCATTCGTAGATGTTACTAATGCGGTTTTTTATAATTTTCAGGCTCTAGGTGAAACTGCGAGACACCTTCGAATAATTTAGTGCATCTTGAGAAGGACTTTTTTTTCGAGGACCAACAGTTAATCAATTATAGACTGCTTACTATTTTTATAGGCATTGTGCACTTAACAGGTACAATGTTACCGCAAACCTAATAACGAACTTTTAGACTACACAACAAATACAATGTTCGTTCTATTTGTTCCATATTCAAAGCAATTCAAACGTGTCAAACAGCATTCTTAGGTGTTACTAATGCGGTTTTTTATAATTTTCAGACTCTAGGTGATACTGTGAGACACCTTCGAATTATTTTGTGCATCTTTAGAAGCACTCTTTTTGTCGAGAAACAACAGTTAATCAATTATAGACAGCTGACTATATTTATAGGCATAGTGCACTCACCAGTTGCATATTTAGCGCAAACGTAATAACGAACTTTTAGACTACACAACAAATACAATGTTCGTTCTATTTGTTCCATATTCAAAGCAATTCAAACGTGTCAGATGGCATTCGTAGAAGTTACTAATGCGGTTTTATATAATTTTTAGGTTCTAGGTGATACTGCGAGACACCTTCGAATTATTTTGGCATCTTTAGAAGCACTCTTTTTGTCGAGGAACAACAGTTAATCAATTATAGACAGCTGACTATATTTATAGGCATAGTGCACTCACCAGTTGCATATTTAGCGCAAACGTAATAACGAAGTTTTGACTACACAACAAATACAATGTTCGTTCTATTTGTTCCATATTCAAAGCAATTCAAACGTGTCAGATGGCATTTGTAGAAGTTACTAATGCGGTTTTATATAATTTTTAGGTTCTAGGTGATACTGCGGGACACCTTCGAATTATTTTGGCATCTTTAGAAGCACTCTTTTTGTCGAGGAACAACAGTTAATCAATTATAGACAGCTGACTATATTTATAGGCATAGTGCACTCACAAGTTGCATATTTAGCGCAAACGTAATAACGAACTTTTAGACTACACAACAAATACAATGTTCGTTCTATTTGTTCCATATTCAAAGCAATTCAAACGTGTCAGATGGCATTCGTAGGTGTTACTAATGCGGCTTTATATAATTTTTAAGCTCTAGGTGACGCTGCGAGACACCTTCGAATTATTTTGTGAATCTTTGGATGCACTCTTTTCGTCGAGGAACCACAGTTAATCAATTACAGGTGCAATGTTAGCGCAAACCTAATAACGAACTTTTAGACTACACAACAAATACAATGTTCGTTCTATTTGTTCCATATTCAAAGCAATTCAAACGTGTCAAACAGCATTCTTAGGTGTTACTAATGCGGTTTTTTATAATTTTCAGACTCTAGGTGATACTGCGAGACACCTTCGAATTATTTTGTGCATCTTTAGAAGCACTCTTTTTGTCGAGGAACAACAGTTAATCAATTATAGACAGCTGACTATATTTATAGGCATAGTGCACTCACCAGTTGCATATTTAGCGCAAACGTAATAACGAACTTTTAGACTACACAACAAATACAATGTTCGTTCTATTTGTTCCATATTCAAAGCAATTCAAACGTGTCAGATGGCATTCGTAGAAGTTACTAATGCGGTTTTATATAATTTTTAGGTTCTAGGTGATACTGCGGGACACCTTCGAATTAATTTGGCATCTTTAGAAGCACTGTTTTTGTCGAGGAACAACAGTTAATCAATTATAGACAGCTCACTATATTTAGAGGCATAGTCCACTTTCCAGTTGCATATTTAGCGCAAACGTAATAACGAACTTTGAGACTACACAACAAATACAATGTTCGTTCTATTTGTTCCATATTCAAAGCAATTCAAACGTGTCAAACAGCATTCTTAGGTGTTACTAATGCGGTTTTATATAATTTTTAGGTTCTAGGTGATACTGCGGGACACCTTCGAATTATTTTGGCATCTTTAGAAGCACTCTTTTTGTCGAGGAACAACAGTTAATCAATTATAGACAGCTGACTATATTTATAGGCATAGTGCACTCACAAGTTGCATATTTAGCGCAAACGTAATAACGAACTTTTAGACTACACAACAAATACAATGTTCGTTCTATTTGTTCCATATTCAAAGCAATTCAAACGTGTCAGATGGCATTCGTAGAAGTTACTAATGCGGTTTTTTATAATTTTCAGGCTCTAGGTGAAACTGCGAGACACCTTCGAATAATTTAGTGCATCTTGAGAAGGGCTCTTTTTGTCGAGGACCAACAGTTAATCAATTATAGACTGCTTACTATTTTTATAGGCATTGTGCACTTAACAGGTGCAATGTTAGCGCAAACCTAATAACGAACTTTTAGACTACACAACAAATACAATGTTCGTTCTATTTGTTCCATATTCAAAGCAATTCAAACGTGTCAAACAGCATTCTTAGGTGTTACTAATGCGGTTTTTTATCATTTTCAGGCTCTAGGTGATACTGCGAGACACCTTCGAATTATTTTGTGCATCTTTAGAAGCACTCTTTTTGTCGAGGAACAACAGTTAATCAATTATAGACAGCTGACTATATTTATAGGCATAGTGCACTCACAAGTTGCATATTTAGCGCAAACGTAATAACGAACTTTTAGACTACACAACAAATACAATGTTCGTTCTATTTGTTCCATATTCAAAGCAATTCAAACGTGTCAGATGGCATTCGTAGATGTTACTAATGCGGTTTTATATAATTTTTAGGCTCTAGGTGACGCTACGAGACACCTTCGAATTATTTAGTGCATCTTGAGATGGACTCTTTTAGTCGAGGACCAACAGTTAATCAATTATAGACTGCTTACTATTTTTATAGGCATTGTGCACTTAACAGGTGCAATGTTAGCGCAAACCTAATAACGAACTTTTAGACTACACAACAAATACAATGTTCGTTCTATTTGTTCCATATTCAAAGCAATTCAAACGTGTCAAACAGCATTCTTAGGTGTTACTAATGCGGTTTTTTATAATTTTCAGACTCTACGTGATACTGCGAGACACCTTCGAATTATTTTGGCATCTTTAGAAGCACTCTTTTTGTCGAGGAACAACAGTTAATCAATTATAGACAGCTGACTATATTTATAGGCATAGTGCACTCACAAGTTGCATATTTAGCGCAAACGTAATAACGAACTTTTAGACTACACAACAAATACAATGTTCGTTCTATTTGTTCCATATTCAAAGCAATTCAAATGTGTCAGATGGCATTCGTAGGTGTTACTAATGCGGCTTTATATAATTTTTAAGCTCTAGGTGACGCTGCGAGACACCTTCGAATTATTTTGTGAATCTTTGGATGCACTCTTTTCGTCGAGGAACCACAGTTAATCAATTACAGGTGCAATGTTAGCGCAAACCTAATAACGAACTTTTAGACTACACAACAAATACAATGTTCGTTCTATTTGTTCCATATTCAAAGCAATTCAAACGTGTCAAACAGCATTCTTAGGTGTTACTAATGCGGTTTTTTATAATTTTCAGACTCTAGGTGATACTGCGAGACACCTTCGAATTATTTTGTGCATCTTTAGAAGCACTCTTTTTGTCGAGGAACAACAGTTAATCAATTATAGACAGCTGACTATATTTATAGGCATAGTGCACTCACCAGTTGCATATTTAGCGCAAACGTAATAACGAACTTTTAGACTACACAACAAATACAATGTTCGTTCTATTTGTTCCATATTCAAAGCAATTCAAACGTGTCAGATGGCATTCGTAGAAGTTACTAATGCGGTTTTATATAATTTTTAGGTTCTAGGTGATAGTGCGGGACACCTTCGAATTAATTTGGCATCTTTAGAAGCACTGTTTTTGTCGAGGAACAACAGTTAATCAATTATAGACAGCTCACTATATTTAGAGGCATATTCCACTTTCCAGTTGCATATTTAGCGCAAACGTAATAACGAACTTTGAGACTACACAACAAATACAATGTTCGTTCTATTTGTTCCATATTCAAAGCAATTCAAACGTGTCAAACAGCATTCTTAGGTGTTACTAATGCGGTTTTTTATAATTTTCAGGCTCTAGGTGATACTGCGAGACACCTTCGAATTATTTTGTGCATCTTTAGAAGCACTCTTTTTGTCGAGGAACAACAGTTAATCAATTATAGACAGCTGACTATATTTATAGGCATAGTGCACTCACCAGTTGCATATTTAGCGCAAACGTAATAACGAACTTTTAGACTACACAACAAATACAATGTTCGTTCTATTTGTTCCATATTCAAAGCAATTCAAACGTGTCAGATGGCATTCGTAGATGTTACTAATGCGGTTTTTTATAATTTTCAGGCTCTAGGTGAAACTGCGAGACACCTTCGAATTATTTTGTGCATCTTTAGAAGCACTCTTTTTGTCGAGGAACAACAGTTAATCAATTATAGACAGCTGACTATTTTTATAGGCATTGTGCACTTAACAGGTGCAATGTTAGCGCAAACCTAATAACGAACTTTTAGACTACACAACAAATACAATGTTCGTTCTATTTGTTCCATATTCAAAGCAATTCAAACGTGTCAAACAGCATTCTTAGGTGTTACTAATGCGGTTTTTTATCATTTTCAGGCTCTAGGTGATACTGCGAGACACCTTCGAATTATTTTGTGCATCTTTAGAAGCACTCTTTTTGTCGAGGAACAACAGTTAATCAATTATAGACAGCTGACTATATTTATAGGCATAGTGCACTCACAAGTTGCATATTTAGCGCAAACGTAATAACGAACTTTTAGACTACACAACAAATACAATGTTCGTTCTATTTGTTCCATATTCAAAGCAATTCAAACGTGTCAGATGGCATTCGTAGATGTTACTAATGCGGTTTTATATAATTTTTAGGCTCTAGGTGACGCTACGAGACACCTTCGAATTATTTAGTGCATCTTGAGATGGACTCTTTTAGTCGAGGACCAACAGTTAATCAATTATAGACTGCTTACTATTTTTATAGGCATTGTGCACTTAACAGGTGCAATGTTAGCGCAAACCTAATAACGAACTTTTAGACTACACAACAAATACAATGTTCGTTCTATTTGTTCCATATTCAAAGCAATTCAAACGTGTCAGATGGCATTCGTAGATGTTACTAACGCGGTTTTATATAATTTTTAGGCTCTAGGTGACGCTACGAGACACCTTCGAATTATTTAGTGCATCTTGAGAAGGACTCTTTTAGTCGAGGACCAACAGTTAATCAATTATAGACTGCTTACTATTTTTTTAGGCATTGTGCACTTAACAGGTGCAATGTTAGCGCAAACCTAATAACGAACTTTTAGACTACACAACAAATACAATGTTCGTTCTATTTGTTCCATATTCAAAGCAATTCAAACGTGTCAAACAGCATTCTTAGGTGTTACTAATGCGGTTTTTTATAATTTTCAGACTCTACGTGATACTGCGAGGCACCTTCGAATTACTTTGGCATCTTTAGAAGCACTCTTTTTGTCGAGGAACAACAGTTAATCAATTATAGACAGCTGACTATATTTATAGGCATAGTGCACTCACAAGTTGCATATTTAGCGCAAACGTAATAACGAACTTTTAGACTACACAACAAATACAATGTTCGTTCTATTTGTTCCATATTCAAAGCAATTCAAACGTGTCAAACAGCATTCTTAGGTGTTACTAATGCGGTTTTTTATAATTTTCAGACTCTACGTGATACTGCGAGGCACCTTCGAATTACTTTGGCATCTTTAGAAGCACTCTTTTTGTCGAGGAACAACAGTTAATCAATTATAGACAGCTGACTATATTTATAGGCATAGTGCACTCACAAGTTGCATATTTAGCGCAAACGTAATAACGAACTTTTAGACTACACAACAAATACAATGTTCGTTCTATTTGTTCCATATTCAAAGCAATTCAAACGTGTCAGATGGCATTCGTAGATGTTACTAATGCGGTTTTATATAATTTTTAGGCTCTAGGTGACGCTACGAGACACCTTCGAATTATTTAGTGCATCTTGAGATGGACTCTTTTAGTCGAGGACCAACAGTTAATCAATTATAGACTGCTTACTATTTTTATAGGCATTGTGCACTTAACAGGTGCAATGTTAGCGCAAACCTAATAACGAACTTTTAGACTACACAACAAATACAATGTTCGTTCTATTTGTTCCATATTCAAAGCAATTCAAACGTGTCAAACAGCATTCTTAGGTGTTACTAATGCGGTTTTTTATAATTTTCAGACTCTACGTGATACTGCGAGACACCTTCGAATTATTTTGGCATCTTTAGAAGCACTCTTTTTGTCGAGGAACAACAGTTAATCAATTATAGACAGCTGACTATATTTATAGGCATAGTGCACTCACAAGTTGCATATTTAGCGCAAACGTAATAACGAACTTTTAGACTACACAACAAATACAATGTTCGTTCTATTTGTTCCATATTCAAAGTAATTCAAATGTGTCAGATGGCATTCGTAGGTGTTACTAATGCGGCTTTATATAATTTTTAAGCTCTAGGTGACGCTGCGAGACACCTTCGAATTATTTTGTGAATCTTTGGATGCACTCTTTTCGTCGAGGAACCACAGTTAATCAATTACAGGTGCAATGTTAGCGCAAACCTAATAACGAACTTTTAGACTACACAACAAATACAATGTTCGTTCTATTTGTTCCATATTCAAAGCAATTCAAACGTGTCAAACAGCATTCTTAGGTGTTACTAATGCGGTTTTTTATAATTTTCAGACTCTAGGTGATACTGCGAGACACCTTCGAATTATTTTGTGCATCTTTAGAAGCACTCTTTTTGTCGAGGAACAACAGTTAATCAATTATAGACAGCTGACTATATTTATAGGCATAGTGCACTCACCAGTTGCATATTTAGCGCAAACGTAATAACGAACTTTTAGACTACACAACAAATACAATGTTCGTTCTATTTGTTCCATATTCAAAGCAATTCAAACGTGTCAGATGGCATTCGTAGAAGTTACTAATGCGGTTTTATATAATTTTTAGGTTCTAGGTGATAGTGCGGGACACCTTCGAATTAATTTGGCATCTTTAGAAGCACTGTTTTTGTCGAGGAACAACAGTTAATCAATTATAGACAGCTCACTATATTTAGAGGCATATTCCACTTTCCAGTTGCATATTTAGCGCAAACGTAATAACGAACTTTGAGACTTCACAACAAATACAATGTTCGTTCTATTTGTTCCATATTCAAAGCAATTCAAACGTGTCAAACAGCATTCTTAGGTGTTACTAATGCGGTTTTTTATAATTTTCAGGCTCTAGGTGATACTGCGAGACACCTTCGAATTATTTTGTGCATCTTTAGAAGCACTCTTTTTGTCGAGGAACAACAGTTAATCAATTATAGACAGCTGACTATATTTATAGGCATAGTGCACTCACCAGTTGCATATTTAGCGCAAACGTAATAACGAACTTTTAGACTACACAACAAATACAATGTTCGTTCTATTTGTTCCATATTCAAAGCAATTCAAACGTGTCAGATGGCATTCGTAGATGTTACTAATGCGGTTTTTTATAATTTTCAGGCTCTAGGTGAAACTGCGAGACACCTTCGAATTATTTTGTGCATCTTTAGAAGCACTCTTTTTGTCGAGGAACAACAGTTAATCAATTATAGACAGCTGACTATTTTTATAGGCATTGTGCACTTAACAGGTGCAATGTTAGCGCAAACCTAATAACGAACTTTTAGACTACACAACAAATACAATGTTCGTTCTATTTGTTCCATATTCAAAGCAATTCAAACGTGTCAAACAGCATTCTTAGGTGTTACTAATGCGGTTTTTTATCATTTTCAGGCTCTAGGTGATACTGCGAGACACCTTCGAATTATTTTGTGCATCTTTAGAAGCACTCTTTTTGTCGAGGAACAACAGTTAATCAATTATGGACAGCTGACTATATTTATAGGCATAGTGCACTCACAAGTTGCATATTTAGCGCAAACGTAATAACGAACTTTTAGACTACACAACAAATACAATGTTCGTTCTATTTGTTCCATATTCAAAGCAATTCAAACGTGTCAGATGGCATTCGTAGATGTTACTAATGCGGTTTTATATAATTTTTAGGCTCTAGGTGACGCTACGAGACACCTTCGAATTATTTAGTGCATCTTGAGACGGACTCTTATAGTCGAGGACCAACAGTTAAACAATTATAGACTGCTTACTATTTTTATAGGCATTGTGCACTTAACAGGTGCAATGTTAGCGCAAACCTAATAACGAACTTTTAGACTACACAACAAATACAATGTTCGTTCTATTTGTTCCATATTCAAAGCAATTCAAACGTGTCAGATGGCATTCGTAGATGTTACTAACGCGGTTTTATATAATTTTTAGGCTCTAGGTGACGCTACGAGACACCTTCGAATTATTTAGTGCATCTTGAGAAGGACTCTTTTAGTCGAGGACCAACAGTTAATCAATTATAGACTGCTTACTATTTTTTTAGGCATTGTGCACTTAACAGGTGCAATGTTAGCGCAAACCTAATAACGAACTTTTAGACTACACAACAAATACAATGTTCGTTCTATTTGTTCCATATTCAAAGCAATTCAAACGTGTCAAACAGCATTCTTAGGTGTTACTAATGCGGTTTTTTATAATTTTCAGACTCTACGTGATACTGCGAGGCACCTTCGAATTACTTTGGCATCTTTAGAAGCACTCTTTTTGTCGAGGAACAACAGTTAATCAATTATAGACAGCTGACTATATTTATAGGCATAGTGCACTCACAAGTTGCATATTTAGCGCAAACGTAATAACGAACTTTTAGACTACACAACAAATACAATGTTCGTTCTATTTGTTCCATATTCAAAGCAATTCAAACGTGTCAGATGGCATTCGTAGATGTTACTAATGCGGTTTTATATAATTTTTAGGCTCTAGGTGACGCTACGAGACACCTTCGAATTATTTAGTGCATCTTGAGATGGACTCTTTTAGTCGAGGACCAACAGTTAATCAATTATAGACTGCTTACTATTTTTATAGGCATTGTGCACTTAACAGGTGCAATGTTAGCGCAAACCTAATAACGAACTTTTAGACTACACAACAAATACAATGTTCGTTCTATTTGTTCCATATTCAAAGCAATTCAAACGTGTCAAACAGCATTCTTAGGTGTTACTAATGCGGTTTTTTATAATTTTCAGACTCTACGTGATACTGCGAGACACCTTCGAATTATTTTGGCATCTTTAGAAGCACTCTTTTTGTCGAGGAACAACAGTTAATCAATTATAGACAGCTGACTATATTTATAGGCATAGTGCACTCACAAGTTGCATATTTAGCGCAAACGTAATAACGAACTTTTAGACTACACAACAAATACAATGTTCGTTCTATTTGTTCCATATTCAAAGTAATTCAAATGTGTCAGATGGCATTCGTAGGTGTTACTAATGCGGCTTTATATAATTTTTAAGCTCTAGGTGACGCTGCGAGACACCTTCGAATTATTTTGTGAATCTTTGGATGCACTCTTTTCGTCGAGGAACCACAGTTAATCAATTACAGGTGCAATGTTAGCGCAAACCTAATAACGAACTTTTAGACTACACAACAAATACAATGTTCGTTCTATTTGTTCCATATTCAAAGCAATTCAAACGTGTCAAACAGCATTCTTAGGTGTTACTAATGCGGTTTTTTATAATTTTCAGACTCTAGGTGATACTGCGAGACACCTTCGAATTATTTTGTGCATCTTTAGAAGCACTCTTTTTGTCGAGGAACAACAGTTAATCAATTATAGACAGCTGACTATATTTATAGGCATAGTGCACTCACCAGTTGCATATTTAGCGCAAACGTAATAACGAACTTTTAGACTACACAACAAATACAATGTTCGTTCTATTTGTTCCATATTCAAAGCAATTCAAACGTGTCAGATGGCATTCGTAGAAGTTACTAATGCGGTTTTATATAATTTTTAGGTTCTAGGTGATAGTGCGGGACACCTTCGAATTAATTTGGCATCTTTAGAAGCACTGTTTTTGTCGAGGAACAACAGTTAATCAATTATAGACAGCTCACTATATTTAGAGGCATATTCCACTTTCCAGTTGCATATTTAGCGCAAACGTAATAACGAACTTTGAGACTTCACAACAAATACAATGTTCGTTCTATTTGTTCCATATTCAAAGCAATTCAAACGTGTCAAACAGCATTCTTAGGTGTTACTAATGCGGTTTTTTATAATTTTCAGGCTCTAGGTGATACTGCGAGACACCTTCGAATTATTTTGTGCATCTTTAGAAGCACTCTTTTTGTCGAGGAACAACAGTTAATCAATTATAGACAGCTGACTATATTTATAGGCATAGTGCACTCACCAGTTGCATATTTAGCGCAAACGTAATAACGAACTTTTAGACTACACAACAAATACAATGTTCGTTCTATTTGTTCCATATTCAAAGCAATTCAAACGTGTCAGATGGCATTCGTAGATGTTACTAATGCGGTTTTTTATAATTTTCAGGCTCTAGGTGAAACTGCGAGACACCTTCGAATTATTTTGTGCATCTTTAGAAGCACTCTTTTTGTCGAGGAACAACAGTTAATCAATTATAGACAGCTGACTATTTTTATAGGCATTGTGCACTTAACAGGTGCAATGTTAGCGCAAACCTAATAACGAACTTTTAGACTACACAACAAATACAATGTTCGTTCTATTTGTTCCATATTCAAAGCAATTCAAACGTGTCAAACAGCATTCTTAGGTGTTACTAATGCGGTTTTTTATCATTTTCAGGCTCTAGGTGATACTGCGAGACACCTTCGAATTATTTTGTGCATCTTTAGAAGCACTCTTTTTGTCGAGGAACAACAGTTAATCAATTATGGACAGCTGACTATATTTATAGGCATAGTGCACTCACAAGTTGCATATTTAGCGCAAACGTAATAACGAACTTTTAGACTACACAACAAATACAATGTTCGTTCTATTTGTTCCATATTCAAAGCAATTCAAACGTGTCAGATGGCATTCGTAGATGTTACTAATGCGGTTTTATATAATTTTTAGGCTCTAGGTGACGCTACGAGACACCTTCGAATTATTTAGTGCATCTTGAGATGGACTCTTATAGTCGAGGACCAACAGTTAAACAATTATAGACTGCTTACTATTTTTATAGGCATTGTGCACTTAACAGGTGCAATGTTAGCGCAAACCTAATAACGAACTTTTAGACTACACAACAAATACAATGTTCGTTCTATTTGTTCCATATTCAAAGCAATTCAAACGTGTCAGATGGCATTCGTAGATGTTACTAACGCGGTTTTATATAATTTTTAGGCTCTAGGTGACGCTACGAGACACCTTCGAATTATTTAGTGCATCTTGAGAAGGACTCTTTTAGTCGAGGACCAACAGTTAATCAATTATAGACTGCTTACTATTTTTTTAGGCATTGTGCACTTAACAGGTGCAATGTTAGCGCAAACCTAATAACGAACTTTTAGACTACACAACAAATACAATGTTCGTTCTATTTGTTCCATATTCAAAGCAATTCAAACGTGTCAAACAGCATTCTTAGGTGTTACTAATGCGGTTTTTTATAATTTTCAGACTCTACGTGATACTGCGAGGCACCTTCGAATTACTTTGGCATCTTTAGAAGCACTCTTTTTGTCGAGGAACAACAGTTAATCAATTATAGACAGCTGACTATATTTATAGGCATAGTGCACTCACAAGTTGCATATTTAGCGCAAACGTAATAACGAACTTTTAGACTACACAACAAATACAATGTTCGTTCTATTTGTTCCATATTCAAAGCAATTCAAACGTGTCAAACAGCATTCTTAGGTGTTACTAATGCGGTTTTTTATAATTTTCAGACTCTACGTGATACTGCGAGGCACCTTCGAATTACTTTGGCATCTTTAGAAGCACTCTTTTTGTCGAGGAACAACAGTTAATCAATTATAGACAGCTGACTATATTTATAGGCATAGTGCACTCACAAGTTGCATATTTAGCGCAAACGTAATAACGAACTTTTAGACTACACAACAAATACAATGTTCGTTCTATTTGTTCCATATTCAAAGCAATTCAAACGTGTCAAACAGCATTCTTAGGTGTTACTAATGCGGTTTTTTATAATTTTCAGACTCTACGTGATACTGCGAGGCACCTTCGAATTACTTTGGCATCTTTAGAAGCACTCTTTTTGTCGAGGAACAACAGTTAATCAATTATAGACAGCTGACTATATTTATAGGCATAGTGCACTCACAAGTTGCATATTTAGCGCAAACGTAATAACGAACTTTTAGACTACACAACAAATACAATGTTCGTTCTATTTGTTCCATATTCAAAGCAATTCAAACGTGTCAGATGGCATTCGTAGGTGTTACTAATGCGGCTTTATATAATTTTTAAGCTCTAGGTGACGCTGCGAGACACCTTCGAATTATTTTGTGAATCTTTGGATGCACTCTTTTCGTCGAGGAACCACAGTTAATCAATTACAGGTGCAATGTTAGCGCAAACCTAATAACGAACTTTTAGACTACACAACAAATACAATGTTCGTTCTATTTGTTCCATATTCAAAGCAATTCAAACGTGTCAAACAGCATTCTTAGGTGTTACTAATGCGGTTTTTTATAATTTTCAGACTCTAGGTGATACTGCGAGACACCTTCGAATTATTTTGTGCATCTTTAGAAGCACTCTTTTTGTCGAGGAACAACAGTTAATCAATTATAGACAGCTGACTATATTTATAGGCATAGTGCACTCACCAGTTGCATATTTAGCGCAAACGTAATAACGAACTTTTAGACTACACAACAAATACAATGTTCGTTCTATTTGTTCCATATTCAAAGCAATTCAAACGTGTCAGATGGCATTCGTAGAAGTTACTAATGCGGTTTTATATAATTTTTAGGTTCTAGGTGATACTGCGGGACACCTTCGAATTAATTTGGCATCTTTAGAAGCACTCTTTTTGTCGAGGAACAACAGTTAATCAATTATAGACAGCTGACTATATTTATAGGCATAGTCCACTTTCCAGTTGCCTATTTAGCGCAAACGTAATAACGAACTTTTAGACTACACAACAAATACAATGTTCGTTCTATTTGTTCCATATTCAAAGCAATTCAAACGTGTCAAACAGCATTCTTAGGTGTTACTAATGCGGTTTTTTATAATTTTCAGGCTCTAGGTGATACTGCGAGACACCTTCGAATTATTTTGTGCATCTTTAGAAGCACTGTTTTTGTCGAGGAACAACAGTTAATCAATTATAGACAGCTCACTATATTTATAGGCATAGTCCACTCTCCAGTTGCATATTTAGCGCAAACGTAATAACGAACTTTGAGACTACACAACAAATACAATGTTCGTTCTATTTGTTCCATATTCAAAGCAATTCAAACGTGTCAAACAGCATTCTTAGGTGTTACTAATGCGGTTTTTTATCATTTTCAGGCTCTAGGTGATACTGCGAGACACCTTCGAATTATTTTGTGCGTCTTTAGAAGCACTCTTTTTGTCGAGGAACAACAGTTAATCAATTATAGACAGCTGACTATTTTTATAGGCATTGTGCACTTAACAGGTGCAATGTTAGCGCAAACCTAATAACGAACTTTTAGACTACACAACAAATACAATGTTCGTTCTATTTGTTCCATATTCAAAGCAATTCAAACGTGTCAAACAGCATTCTTAGGTGTTACTAATGCGGTTTTTTATCATTTTCAGGCTCTAGGTGATACTGCGAGACACCTTCGAATTATTTTGTGCATCTTTAGAAGCACTCTTTTTGTCGAGGAACAACAGTTAATCAATTATAGACAGCTGACTATATTTATAGGCATAGTGCACTCACAAGTTGCATATTTAGCGCAAACGTAATAACGAACTTTGAGACTACACAACAAATACAATGTTCGTTCTATTTGTTCCATATTCAAAGCAATTCAAACGTGTCAAACAGCATTCTTAGGTGTTACTAATGCGGTTTTTTATCATTTTCAGGCTCTAGGTGATACTGCGAGACACCTTCGAATTATTTTGTGCGTCTTTAGAAGCACTCTTTTTGTCGAGGAACAACAGTTAATCAATTATAGACAGCTGACTATTTTTATAGGCATTGTGCACTTAACAGGTGCAATGTTAGCGCAAACCTAATAACGAACTTTTAGACTACACAACAAATACAATGTTCGTTCTATTTGTTCCATATTCAAAGCAATTCAAACGTGTCAAACAGCATTCTTAGGTGTTACTAATGCGGTTTTTTATCATTTTCAGGCTCTAGGTGATACTGCGAGACACCTTCGAATTATTTTGTGCATCTTTAGAAGCACTCTTTTTGTCGAGGAACAACAGTTAATCAATTATAGACAGCTGACTATTTTTATAGGCATTGTGCACTTAACAGGTGCAATGTTAGCGCAAACCTAATAACGAACTTTTAGACTACACAACAAATACAATGTTCGTTCTATTTGTTCCATATTCAAAGCAATTCAAACGTGTCAAACAGCATTCTTAGGTGTTACTAATGCGGTTTTATATAATTTTTAGGTTCTAGGTGATAGTGCGGGACACCTTCGAATTAATTTGGCATCTTTAGAAGCACTGTTTTTGTCGAGGAACAACAGTTAATCAATTATAGACAGCTCACTATATTTATAGGAATAGTCCACTCTCCAGTTGCATATTTAGCGCAAACGTAATAACGAACTTTGAGACTACACAACAAATACAATGTTCGTTCTATTTGTTCCATATTCAAAGCAATTCAAACGTGTCAAACAGCATTCTTAGGTGTTACTAATGCGGTTTTTTATCATTTTCAGGCTCTAGGTGATACTGCGAGACACCTTCGAATTATTTTGTGCATCTTTAGAAGCACTCTTTTTGTCGAGAAACAACAGTTAATCAATTATAGACAGCTGACTATTTTTATAGGCATTGTGCACTTAACAGGTGCAATGTTAGCGCAAACCTAATAACGAACTTTTAGACTACACAACAAATACAATGTTCGTTCTATTTGTTCCATATTCAAAGCAATTCAAACGTGTCAAACAGCATTCTTAGGTGTTACTAATGCGGTTTTTTATAATTTTCAGACTCTACGTGATACTGCGAGACACCTTCGAATTATTTTGGCATCTTTAGAAGCACTCTTTTTGTCGAGGAACAACAGTTAATCAATTATAGACAGCTGACTATATTTATAGGCATAGTGCACTCACAAGTTGCATATTTAGCGCAAACGTAATAACGAACTTTTAGACTACACAACAAATACAATGTTCGTTCTATTTGTTCCATATTCAAAGCAATTCAAACGTGTCAGATGGCATTCGTAGGTGTTACTAATGCGGCTTTATATAATTTTTAAGCTCTAGGTGACGCTGCGAGACACCTTCGAATTATTTTGTGAATCTTTGGATGCACTCTTTTCGTCGAGGAACCACAGTTAATCAATTACAGGTGCAATGTTAGCGCAAACCTAATAACGAACTTTTAGACTACACAACAAATACAATGTTCGTTCTATTTGTTCCATATTCAAAGCAATTCAAACGTGTCAAACAGCATTCTTAGGTGTTACTAATGCGGTTTTTTATAATTTTCAGACTCTAGGTGATACTGCGAGACACCTTCGAATTATTTTGTGCATCTTTAGAAGCACTCTTTTTGTCGAGGAACAACAGTTAATCAATTATAGACAGCTGACTATATTTATAGGCATAGTGCACTCACCAGTTGCATATTTAGCGCAAACGTAATAACGAACTTTTAGACTACACAACAAATACAATGTTCGTTCTATTTGTTCCATATTCAAAGCAATTCAAACGTGTCAGATGGCATTCGTAGAAGTTACTAATGCGGTTGTATATAATTTTTAGGTTCTAGGTGATACTGCGGGACACCTTCGAATTAATTTGGCATCTTTAGAAGCACTCTTTTTGTCGAGGAACAACAGTTAATCAATTATAGACAGCTGACTATATTTATAGGCATAGTCCACTTTCCAGTTGCCTATTTAGCGCAAACGTAATAACGAACTTTTAGACTACACAACAAATACAATGTTCGTTCTATTTGTTCCATATTCAAAGCAATTCAAACGTGTCAAACAGCATTCTTAGGTGTTACTAATGCGGTTTTTTATAATTTTCAGGCTCTAGGTGATACTGCGAGACACCTTCGAATTATTTTGTGCATCTTTAGAAGCACTGTTTTTGTCGAGGAACAACAGTTAATCAATTATAGACAGCTCACTATATTTATAGGCATATCCCACTCTCCAGTTGCATATTTAGCGCAAACGTAATAACGAACTTTGAGACTACACAACAAATACAATGTTCGTTCTATTTGTTCCATATTCAAAGCAATTCAAACGTGTCAAACAGCATTCTTAGGTGTTACTAATGCGGTTTTTTATCATTTTCAGGCTCTAGGTGATACTGCGAGACACCTTCGAATTATTTTGTGCATCTTTAGAAGCACTCTTTTTGTCGAGGAACAACAGTTAATCAATTATAGACAGCTGACTATTTTTATAGGCATTGTGCACTTAACAGGTGCAATGTTAGCGCAAACCTAATAACGAACTTTTAGACTACACAACAAATACAATGTTCGTTCTATTTGTTCCATATTCAAAGCAATTCAAACGTGTCAAACAGCATTCTTAGGTGTTACTAATGCGGTTTTTTATCATTTTCAGGCTCTAGGTGATACTGCGAGACACCTTCGAATTATTTTGTGCATCTTTAGAAGCACTCTTTTTGTCGAGGAACAACAGTTAATCAATTATAGACAGCTGACTATATTTATAGGCATAGTGCACTCACAAGTTGCATATTTAGCGCAAACGTAATAACGAACTTTTAGACTACACAACAAATACAATGTTCGTTCTATTTGTTCCATATTCAAAGCAATTCAAACGTGTCAGATGGCATTCGTAGATGTTACTAATGCGGTTTTATATAATTTTTAGGCTCTAGGTGACGCTACGAGACACCTTCGAATTATTTAGTGCATCTTGAGATGGACTCTTTTAGTCGAGGACCAACAGTTAATCAATTATAGACTGCTTACTATTTTTATAGGCATTGTGCACTTAACAGGTGCAATGTTAGCGCAAACCTAAAATAACGAACTTTTAGACTACACAACAAATACAATGTTCGTTCTATTTGTTCCATATTCAAAGCAATTCAAACGTGTCAAACAGCATTCTTAGGTGTTACTAATGCGGTTTTTTATAATTTTCAGACTCTACGTGATACTGCGAGACACCTTCGAATTATTTTGGCATCTTTAGAAGCACTCTTTTTGTCGAGGAACAACAGTTAATCAATTATAGACAGCTGACTATATTTATAGGCATAGTGCACTCACAAGTTGCATATTTAGCGCAAACGTAATAACGAACTTTTAGACTACACAACAAATACAATGTTCGTTCTATTTGTTCCATATTCAAAGCAATTCAAATGTGTCAGATGGCATTCGTAGGTGTTACTAATGCGGCTTTATATAATTTTTAAGCTCTAGGTGACGCTGCGAGACACCTTCGAATTATTTTGTGAATCTTTGGATGCACTCTTTTCTTCGAGGAACCACAGTTAATCAATTACAGGTGCAATGTTAGCGCAAACCTAATAACGAACTTTTAGACTACACAACAAATACAATGTTCGTTCTATTTGTTCCATATTCAAAGCAATTCAAACGTGTCAGATGGCATTCGTAGATGTTACTAACGCGGTTTTATATAATTTTTAGGCTCTAGGTGACGCTACGAGACACCTTCGAATTATTTAGTGCATCTTGAGAAGGACTCTTTTAGTCGAGGACCAACAGTTAATCAATTATAGACTGCTTACTATTTTTTTAGGCATTGTGCACTTAACAGGTGCAATGTTAGCGCAAACCTAATAACGAACTTTTAGACTACACAACAAATACAATGTTCGTTCTATTTGTTCCATATTCAAAGCAATTCAAACGTGTCAAACAGCATTCTTAGGTGTTACTAATGCGGTTTTTTATAATTTTCAGACTCTACGTGATACTGCGAGGCACCTTCGAATTACTTTGGCATCTTTAGAAGCACTCTTTTTGTCGAGGAACAACAGTTAATCAATTATAGACAGCTGACTATATTTATAGGCATAGTGCACTCACAAGTTGCATATTTAGCGCAAACGCAATAACGAACTTTTAGACTACACAACAAATACAATGTTCGTTCTATTTGTTCCATATTCAAAGCAATTCAAACGTGTCAAACAGCATTCTTAGGTGTTACTAATGCGGTTTTTTATAATTTTCAGACTCTACGTGATACTGCGAGGCACCTTCGAATTACTTTGGCATCTTTAGAAGCACTCTTTTTGTCGAGGAACAACAGTTAATCAATTATAGACAGCTGACTATATTTATAGGCATAGTGCACTCACAAGTTGCATATTTAGCGCAAACGTAATAACGAACTTTTAGACTACACAACAAATACAATGTTCGTTCTATTTGTTCCATATTCAAAGCAATTCAAACGTGTCAAACAGCATTCTTAGGTGTTACTAATGCGGTTTTTTATAATTTTCAGACTCTAGGTGATACTGCGAGACACCTTCGAATTATTTTGTGCATCTTTAGAAGCACTCTTTTTGTCGAGGAACAACAGTTAATCAATTATAGACAGCTGACTATATTTATAGGCATAGTGCACTCACCAGTTGCATATTTAGCGCAAACGTAATAACGAACTTTTAGACTACACAACAAATACAATGTTCGTTCTATTTGTTCCATATTCAAAGCAATTCAAACGTGTCAGATGGCATTCGTAGAAGTTACTAATGCGGTTTTATATAATTTTTAGGTTCTAGGTGATAGTGCGGGACACCTTCGAATTAATTTGGCATCTTTAGAAGCACTGTTTTTGTCGAGGAACAACAGTTAATCAATTATAGACAGCTCACTATATTTAGAGGCATATTCCACTTTCCAGTTGCATATTTAGCGCAAACGTAATAACGAACTTTGAGACTACACAACAAATACAATGTTCGTTCTATTTGTTCCATATTCAAAGCAATTCAAACGTGTCAAACAGCATTCTTAGGTGTTACTAATGCGGTTTTTTATAATTTTCAGGCTCTAGGTGATAATGCGAGACACCTTCGAATTATTTTGTGCATCTTTAGAAGCACTCTTTTTGTCGAGGAACAACAGTTAATCAATTATAGACAGCTGACTATATTTATAGGCATAGTGCACTCACCAGTTGCATATTTAGCGCAAACGTAATAACAAACTTTTAGACTACACAACAAATACAATGTTCGTTCTATTTGTTCCATATTCAAAGCAATTCAAACGT
>CALNHX010001617.1:182247-214930 GCA_940337035.1 Agriotes lineatus | reverse complement strand
TTCCTCTTATTCCCATATCTGCTAAAATGTCAATTAATTGTTTATGGTTAACTGTGTCGAAGGCTTTCGCCAGATCGACAAATACACATAAGCATCGTTGGTTATTGTTTAGACTCATTTGGATTTTATTTATTAATAATGCAATGGCGTCTTGTGTAGATTTATTTCTTTTAAATCCAAATTGTTTTTCGGATAGTATATTATGTTTCTCTAGGAAGCTCAGCAGACGTTTCTGCAGAACTTTTTCGAATATTTTTGCTATATGTGATATTAACGAAATGGGCCTGTAGTTCTCCGGTAACTCTTTATTGCCATTTTTGTACAGGGGAGTGATGACTGCAGTTTTAAATTGCTCCGGGCATTCACCTTTCTCTAATATTTTGTTTATCAATATTGCAAGCGGGGATGCTATGATTTCAGTTGTAAATTTAAGATTTTCTGTGCTGATGTTGTCTATGCCTGGCGCTTTATTCATCTTTAGTTCTTTTATGTATTTAGTAATTTCTGCTGAATTGGTGGGCATTAAGAAGATAGAGTTTGGGTTAGTTTTATACTTAGTTGGTCTTTTATAAGTGGGCTGAATTATTTTGCTTGCTAAATCCTTTCCTATATTGGTAAAGTGTTTGTTAAAGATATCAGCTATATTTTGCTTGTTAATGGCTATTGTATCATCTGGGTTTTTAATTTGTTTAATTTCTTTAGTTTCCCTTCTACCTGTCGTCATTAAATTAACTGTTTTCCATAAGTTCTTACTGGATCTGTCACTATTTACTTTATTTTTAAAGTAGTTATTTTTAGTTACTCGGATGAGTGCATTCAATTTATTTCTGTAGATTGTGTACTTATTTTTAATATCTGCGTTACCTGGATTATTTTTCCATTCTATAAATAGTTTCTGCTTATTGTTAATTGAATTTATAATACCTGTTGTTATCCATTCTTTACGTTTAATTTGATGTATTTGTCTCTTTATTATGAAGGTAGAACTTAGCATTGCCAATTTTATTTGCTTAGTAAAATAGTCCGCTGCATTATGAACATCCCTATTTGTTATTTCTGCTTCGAGATTACACTGGCTTAACAGCGTTTTCGTCATTTGCAGGTTTATTCTTTTGATTTCCCTTGTTTTGTTTCTTGATTGTTCCTGCTTTAGCTTTAGTGGTATTGTACTAATAATCGAATAATGGTCTGTAATGTCGTTGCGAAAAATTATTCCTTTGCATTTGGTAATAGGTAGTATACTTGCTTTAATAAAGCTGTGATCTATGCACCAGGGGCGGCGAGTTATACAGTTTCAATCGGGTGCCTTATATTACACATTTCGGAAACTTCAGGTTTCTAAAGAAATAAATAAAGAGTATATAAATCCACTTGTATTGATTTCTTTGTAACCTTAAGCGCAACTCCGGTACATCTTCAGATCTTGTCTTTAAAAGCCTGAAATAATTCGAATTTTCATCGGAGTGGCCTCTAATGGCAAGACCCCCCCCCCCCCCCCCCCGTTGCTAAATATTTTAAACTAGTAATAAACGTGAGCAAAGCAACTCTAACTTGTTTCATTTGACTTTCTTTTTCGGTATTAAGACTAGCCAAGACATTAACACCACGTTCACTACACACCACAATACCAACTGCTTGGAAATGAAAATTTGAACGTTCATGATCTTTAAACCGCTCTATTGCTTTATTCCACGAAGAAAAACCATTAACACAAAAACTTTTATAGGCATTTTTGTTGGACCCAGTAGCGGCTTCGAATTAAGTTTTTCTCTTTTTGCTGCCTCTAAGCATGTCCTACAAAATACTCTATCCGCCTGAAGATTGTAATCTATCCACCTAAACTGATAAGATCACTTATGCAAACATTTCCTTGTGGATTTTCTTTTTGTGTCAATATCTGCAATTAAAAAATTCTTGTAATTAATGAAATAACTAATAATAATTTCTAAAATACAATATTGGTAAAATTAAGTTTAGTTAATCCCAGCATAAAGTTATGTAGTTTGTGATTAAAATTACATTGAATTATTCTAAATAAATAAAAACTAGAATACAATATTTTAGATTGACATATCGAAAATGGCAATATAAATTACAATGTATAACATACCATTTATTTTATCGAGGTTTGAACATGATGAGATTTGAAGCGGCCTTCTATCTCCGGCACTAGTCGATTTTTTCTGCTTTATCAAAAACTTCTCTATTGTATAGGCAGACAACTACGTAGAGCAAACAACGCAAATGCTACTTGGCAACTGAGGCGTTTACTTCAGCTAATTGCAAATATCCGTCATGAAATAAGCAACATTGAATTCTTGCAAATATTTAGGTAGTAGTTACCCTAGCCGGTACCTAGGCGATAAGCCTTAAATTGTACTTCCGGTCCCAACCAAGACAGGTAGTCCGGTCATTACACCCCCTGGCTGATGCTGGTTAGCACATGCTGCTTCCATTCCAAATAAATAGTTTTGAAAGATATTATTTTACTGTTACAATTCATCGGGTGCGTTGCACCCGTAACAATTTGTGATCGGGTGCGGTCGCCCCCGTGCACCCGTCTACTCGCCGCCCCTGCTATGCACGACATTGAGTTATTGTTGACTCTTGTAGGTTTGTTGATAAGTGACTGATATCCCATTTCCCCGAATATATTTAGATAGTCCTGGCTGCATTCACAATTTCCCAAAATGTTTATATTAATATCACCTACTATTACATTGTAGTCAGAATTTGAATGTTGATTTAAATAGGTTTTTAGCTCACTATTGAATACATGAGGATTTGTGGATGGTGGTCTATATATAGCGGTTATTGCAATATTTTTGTCATTCTGTTTAATTGTAGCTTTGATTACTTTTACGTCACCTACTGAATGAAAACTAATTTTGTGATTATGCTTACTCCTAATGTACATAACTAGTCCATCATTTTGGTTGTAATGGCCGTTATTATAAGCAACTTCATATCCCGTTAGCTTGAAACAATCAATATTTTGAATGCACCATGTTTCAGAAAATACGATTACATCAAAGGGAGTTTGAAATTGGCTTATAAAAACCGTCATTTCATCAAAGTTTTTTGCAATACTACGTATGTTGTGATGAAAGATACTAAACTTACTGCTATCGCTGTTATTTTGAAGAAGCTGATTATATGAGTGTATATTGTTGACAACAACTGTTTCATTATCTTCTTGTGTAAAATCTCGTATAAATTGATCCATGAATAATTTATGTATAGTTGGTTTGTTCTCTAGATATTCTTATTTTTTTGCTGTATACTGGGCAGCTTTCGCTGTCTGCTCGGTGTTTTATATTTCTTTCATCGTTGTATTTGTTTACTATAAATTCGCAGTTCGTACACTTCAATTGATCTGTCTTACATTCACTGATGTGGTGGTTTCCAGCACACGACAGACATGATTGTTTTCTATTGCATTCTGATGTTTTATGATTATATCCGCAGCATTTATAACATCTTCTTATATTCAAATCTTCGAATACTTTACAGGATTTCCACCCTATATTTACGTCTTTATTTACTAGTTTATCGAAGGTTTTTCCCTTTGTTTCTACGTAGAGTGTCCACTTGCCTGTTTTCTTGGATTTTCTCGAATATTTAATAGATAGTATATCCTCAGCGTCAATGTAATAGTTCTGTGAAATTAGCTGTTCCATGAGTTCTTCGTCTTTATATTCTTTGTCCAATCCAGTGAATGTAAGTTTTGGTGATTTCATATTTGTTACTTCTACTATATATTTATCTGCAAGTTCTTTTTCTACTAGTGGTTTAAGATTTTCTGTGGCTTGTGTAGAGTGTGCTCTGATTAATAGTCCTCCATTGCTAATATTTTTTATGGACGTAACCGCCGCATTTACGCGGTGCGGGCTGACTTTACTTTTTAATTCTTCTTTGGTTTTCTCGTTGGTTTGTTTATTTTTAGGTTTAATAATGATGCTAGGAATACTGGCAACTTCTTTACAAACCCACAATTAAACAGTTTGACACTGACTTAAGAAAAGTGACATGTAAATATCTTAATATTTGACAATAAAGCGCTATCTGATTATAAACAGACACGATCTTTCTTAACCTTTTTTTGTTTCACTCGTTTCAGTTAAGAGAGAAAAAGATAAAAAAATAATGACGTCAGGTTGCAAACCAAGAAAACGAACTTTAACATATCTGTTGAAGCACATGATTTGACCTTCTCCAAAACAAACAATACTCAGCGAGTGTCTCTAAACTTTAGCAAACAAACGTAATAGCTGTCAAAGTCAAAATTATCATTTGAGATAAAAAGGTGATTTACTACTAGTAAATTGATATTGGAAATAATGTATACAAAGTATATACTTCCTATTTTGTGTTTTAGATGTTTGTGTCAGCAGGGGTTGATCTAAAATTTCACAATGTTCCAGAAGAAATCTCTGATTTAACATATACACCTCTTAAAAGAGGTAATATTAAAGCTATTTCATGGAGCAAAGACAACTGCTTTTTAACTTTTGTATCTGAAGATGCAAAACCAGAAATAGTATCCTTAAAAAACCTCGACAACATTAAAAACGTGCATACAATCTCTGCAGTCACCGGTGTTTCTACCCTGTCCTTTGAAAGAACTACAAAGAGATTTATTGGCATTGCTACACATTCTGGACAAGTTTCCTTGTACGATACAAAAAATAAAGCAATCAACAGATTGTTTGAGACTGCGCCAGGTCCAATAAATGTATTAGATTTCAATATGGATGATAAGCAGATGGCAATTTCTTGCATCAATGGTAGCATTCTACTGTATGACACCACAAAAACAAATGTTCGCGAAATTTATAATATTTCAAGTACTTCTTATGCAACTACAATGAAATTTCATTCTACAGAACCACATCTTATAGCCATAGGCACCGAAGATGGGAATGTATTGCAGTGGGACGTAGATATGGGACAAAATTTACTTTTTACACAGATTCATAGCAATACTATTACTGGATTAGTTTTGATGGAAAATTCACAATCTTTAGTAACTGTCGGTAGCGATCATAAATTTTGCATTTACAATGTAAATTCGGGCGCAAATGTATTCAGAAACAATTTACCACATCCTCTGACTGCTGTAGATATTAGTCATAACAACTTTAGTGTTGCTGTAGGAGATGTACTGGGAAATATTTATGTGTATGATACACGACAACTTATGGTACCCCTCACTGTGATGAAACCACACAAAACAAAAGTTAATAAAATACTATTTGAGCATAAAATAGTAGATGATTTTGATGATCACTTATCTAAAGTGCATTCGGCATGCTATGTTAATATAGGAGATAACATCAACTGTGAAGTTAAATGTGAAAAACAACAAACAGATAGCAGTGACAAAAAATGCAGTGCAGAGACTCCTTTTACAGTTAAATGTACTTTGGAAAATATGTCCAAAACTATACAAGACAAGAAGAATGAAGGTGAACCTATTATTATAAATAATTTAAAAGAAGAAGTTGCAAGCTCAATTTATAAGAGTGTTGAGGATCTTCGCGTTCATATAATGCAGCAAATAGGAAATTTACAAAATGTTATTACAAATGAGTTTCACATGCTTGAAGAACAAATGGAAGAAAAATGGAATTTGTTAAACATGACATTAGCTTCTTCAAAAGACCTAGACAGTATGGACATAATACAATAAACAAAGTATGTACCTATTCAAAATAATTGATAATTTAATGAAATAAAATTATCTACTTTTAATATTCATAAACGTGTTCTGTTAACTAGCTAGTGTTACATTTAAAATATCATTTGTTTAAGAACTACCTTTACTACCTTACCTGCCGTAATCTATGTTGCCACAATGAAAATGAGAATTTTCAATAATTCATCTAAATGATTTTGTCGCAATTCCAATATTTATTTATTCGTAAAGTAAAATTTACAGGCCTTGGGCCTAATTATAAGTTTTACAACAACAAAATATAAAAATGAATATGTGCAAAAAAATAGAGTTCTTACCAGAATGTCACAGACTCAACTTATTTATTAGGCCAGTCATTTAAAACGTCGTAGGTCGCAAAAAATTGCACAGTTCTGATTTTTTGGGATGTTGTTAGGATAGATACCAATAGTGTAAAACCAAGTTTGCAGCTTCGAAAGACCTGTTCTAACTGCGTGGTGCTCGAAAAACTTTTTTTAGGGTTTTTTTTCAGTTTTTGGCTTATTACTTCTAAAAGGTACGTCCTACGGAAAAAGTCGCCTTGTACACTTTTAGAGTAGACAAAATGTTCTACAATTTGAGTGTGACATCAGCTTCGTAGGTCCAATACGTCCCCAGATAGAGCGCTTCAAAAATTGGTTACTTTTCCCAAAAAGTTCGAAATTGTAGTTTTAGCCGTCTTCCGAGCAGAATATCGCTTAAAATACTTATCCTACGAAGAAAGTCATGGGAAATGAAGTTGTAGAGCAGTTACTTAGCTTTAATTTAAGTGTAAGCGGAACTCTAGAAGGCCAATAGTTCCCTTGTTATCAGGAAAAAAGGAAAAATTAAGGAAATCGGATTTTTCAAGAAATGAAACTTCTGTTATTAATATTGCACAGTTACCTATAGAATGTTATAAAAATGACATTACATTTATAAATTTGATTTAATGTTATATACAGTGTCCGCCAAAAAGGCGGCATAATATGATAAAATTTGTTATTTTTGATTTTTTTAAAAAACGTTTTACGTCAATAATTTGTGCTTGTCTAAAAACCTATTTATCCCCTATCATATATACTGAGTGATTTTTACTTATTTAGAAATGGAGTTTTTCGAAATTGTCAAAATCCGAAAAGTGCTTTATTTCGGAAATTAAATAATATTTCAATGAGATTTTTTTAGAGTGTTATTTTTAGCTAACTGAACAATCTCAAGACCAGAAAACCCCTATTTTTTTTTTCAACTTTAGCTCAAAATTAACTTTTAAATTTTTTAAATATTTTTCAAAAAATGTCACATACCAAGACTTAATATTAAAAATCAAATTTGTTTATGTGAAGACTTTAAAAATTTATAATAATAAAAAATTACATAAAATGTTAATTAGTTCTTTAGATTTTTTATTATTTACCGAATAGTAGTATGTCTGCATAATTTTTACGTTGTTTATGCAACGCGCTTTTTAGGAGAAATATTTTTCAATTCTAATTAATCTCTATTTATAGTTATTTAAGATACAAGTGCAAAAAGGCATTCTTTATTGCACGAATAGCATAGGCGCCGACTTAATGGGGGCCGCCAGGCACCACATCAAATCAAATCAAATCAATGTTTATTCATAAGAAAAAAAAATACAAAATATAGAAAATGTAGAAAATGTGACGAACCCATTAAAAGGTTTGTATACTATTATAATTATTCACCTCCGAATAAACATCATGCACTCGAGAATAGTGAGTGCATGCTACACCACTGAAAACTGATAGCCAGTTTGTGTGTGGTTTTTAATTTAACTTCATTAGATTAAAGGTGTTCTGAGGACAGTACACAAAATATGATAAAAATTAGATAAAGTTAGTTTAATTTGTTCTATACTTTTAAGCAAAAAGTTCTTCTATTGTTTGCCATGACAACTCTAAACTCCACTTCTTAGCTATGTGTTTAAAATTACCGTTAGTTACCCTTATGCTAAAGCAATTTACGTAAGTATTGAACAGGTTATATACCTTTGGTGCGTAATATAAGAAACATTTTTGACCAAATGTTTTATTCATCTTTTTAGTCTCGGCCATCTGTTGTTCTCTGATTCGTGTGTTGTAGCCATGACTAATTATAGAAATACAATTACTCCTTTTATGTATTTGTTTTAAGACTATAAATAAATATAACTTTGCAACAGGTAGTATTGTGATATTTTCGAACAACAGATGGCTTGGATAATGGCGGGGTTTTTTAAATATTATTTTAAGTATAATTTTCTGGATAGTATATAATTTTTTAATATGTGTAGTGTATGTACCACCCCATCCAATAATTCCATAACTCAAAAGTGACTCAACCAAACCACAATAAAAAATATTCAGTTTATCGATAGGTATAATATCTCGTAATTTTTTGAACGGAAATATCAGTCTTCGCAGTCTATTAGCCAGCAGGTTTATATGTGTGTCCCATCTAAGAAAGCAGTCAACAGTGATACCTAAATATTTAATTGTCTTTGTTGACATAATTTGTTTACAGGAGCAATTAGCTTGTTCACAACCCGTTGCATGTATTTTTAATTTGTTTATTTTTGGTTGAGTGCGCGAATAAATGCTGAACGGCATAAACTTGGTTTTTTCATGGTTTAGTGTTAGAAAATTTAAATCTAACCAAGATTGTATTGTTGTCATGTCTTGTTCAGCATTCATTACAACATCTTCCCAAGTGGAACCCTCAACAAACAAAACTGTGTCATCCGCATATGATATTACCCTCCCATTTAATGTCAAATGAAGAAGGTCATTCATGTACAGTAAGAATAGTGGCGGTCCCAGCACTGTTCCCTGAGGGACTCCACAGGTTACCGTCTTCGGTTGACTTTTTTCTCCGTTAACTGCAACAACTTGTGTTCTTCCATCTAGATAGGTTTTGAATAAATTTAGAGTAGATCCTCGGATTCCTAGAATTTCTAATTTTTGAATTAATATATTGTGATTAACTGTGTCAAATGCTTTTTTCAAATCTAAAAATATTGCACAACATGATTTTGATTCATCTAGGGAAGAATAAATCTGCTCTACTAACACAGAGATTGCATCACTGGTACTCCTGCCTTCAACAAATCCAAATTGATGATTTGATAAAATATTGTTAGTAGAAATAAAGCTCATAAGCCTTTTTTTAATTAACTTTTCTAATACCTTGCTTATGTTTGTAATTAATGATATAGGACGATAATTATTCGGGTTATCAGTTGAGCCACTCTTGAGGACCGGTGTAACTACCGATTCTTTAAGCGAACACGGATAATAACCTTGTACAAAACATTCGTTGAATATGTGCGACAGAGGCACCGAAACATCATCAATGATACATTTCAGCACTTCCGCAGAAATATTATCACTGCCAGGTGACTTTCTATTTTTTAAAGATTTAATTGCGCTTTTTACTTCGCTTGGATCGGTAGGAGTTAAGAAAAAAGAGTTATTGTTCTTTTGGATATTTTTGAGCATTTGAGCCTGGTCAGTAATATTTATATTAATCTTTTCTGCAAGTTGACATCCAATGTTAACAAAGAAGTTATTAAAATTATCCGGGGAAATACTATCTGGCAATTTATTTTTGATCTTTACATTTTTGTTGATAGATTCATTGGCTATTTTCCATATGTCTCGAGGCTGGTTACCTGCATTTGTAATTTTTTCCTTATAATAATTTGACTTTAACTGTTTAATGAGTTTGGGTATGCTGTTTTTATAAGTTAGGTAAAGGTTTTTTATTATTTCGTTATTAGGTTGATATATACTTTGGTTATATAAAGCATCACGGATATTAATTGAATTAATGATACCCTGCGTAATCCAAGGTTTTCGTTTAAAGTTTTTACTATTTATTTTCTTTATTATTGTTGCATTTTTAATTTCTGACTGTATTAATTTAGTTAAACTTTTACAAGATTCATCAACATCTTTATCGATTACATGTTCCCAGTTGACCTCGCCTATTTTCTGCTTAATTTTCTTATAGTCAATAATTTTTCGTGTTCGATGTTGTATGCCAGATGCCTTAATGATACTATTTATTTTTAGAGAACAAAATACAGGACAATGGTCTGTAATTTTGGATTGAAATATAATTGAGAGTGTATTATTTCTTTGAATATTTAGGGATTTTATAAATATGTGATCCAGGCATGTAGCAGCGTTATTTAGTATTCTGGTTGGTTTGTTAATATAAGAAATGAATCCGTGTAGATACATTAAATTTAAATATTTTTGACTATCTTTATGATTATCACTGAGGATATCGATATTTATATCACCCGTAATAATCTCCGTACCTCTGCCGCAATACCCAGTTACGTAATTTTGTAGATGCTCAATAAAAAGTGACGTGTCGTATGAGGGCAATTTATAAATGGCAGTTAACGAAATCTTCTCCCGATGTTTCTCACTTTCAATTCTAAGAAATTTAAAATCTTGTATTTCTACTACAGTGGCTTTATGTTTTAAAGAATTTTTAATTAACACTATCGTTCCATCATTTTGATTTTGATAACTACAGTTGTAATAAGTAACATAGCCATTTATGTTTATGCACTCAATATTCTCGACTCGCCAGGTTTCAGTTAAAACAATAATATCAAAATAATTATGAAATTCACCAATATATACCTCTAGTTCGTCGAAGTTTTTTGTCACGCTGCGTATATTTAAATTAAGCATATTGAAATAATTTTCAAAATTTTGGCAAAACGTTCTAATAAAGTTTTTACTATCATCAATATGATCAGAAATATGAGTATCAATTGTGTCATCGTCTAATTCTTTTCCTAAGATTAGTGTCTCCATATTAGATTTAAACATGTAATACTGAAAAACGCAAAAGAAAAAAAACTTCGGCTTACCCATAAAAAAGTTACTTAATTTTCATTAAATCGTCTTCATTGCGGATTCTAATGGCGTTACTGTCAGGCTGTTTCCGGACAAAGATTTTTCCATTTTTGAACCAGCAAAATGAATAATTTGTTTCTCTGGCATGACTGCGCGTTTTTCCAAGAAGTATTTTGTTGTATGGTGTAAGATGTTCGTTGATAAACACTGTAGAGCCGAGCGCAGCACCTTGTATATTTCTGTTGGTAATTACTAGCTTGCGTTTGCCTAGAAATTCATCTCTTCTTGTTCTGGTCCGAAATTGCGCGACAATGGTTGGTGGGGATTTATCTTTGGCATTTGGTAGTCGATGAGCGATGTCAACATCTTCTTTTTCCAGAGTAACTTGTAATTCGTTAGCGATTTTGACAATTATCTCTCTGCAATCTTCATCTTGGCTTTGTTTAATTCCAAATACTTCCACATTTTTGTTTCTGCCATATTGTTCTAGCTCATTAATTTTCTCATTCTGATTTTTTATTATTTTCTCAAAACCGTCACATTTCGCTTTGTAGCTTGTAATATCTTTGTTATTCTCTTGAATTTGGTTTTGTAGAGTATGCACTACTTTTATTATTTCATCATATTGATCAGATATGAATGACACAGCTTTACTAATTTCTTTAATTTCATCCTTAAGGCGGTTATAATTGCCATCTATGGATGACAATTTCTTGTCCATTTTTTCAAGCGTAGCCACTATACCAGAAAGATCATTACTCATAGTGTTGGTTGAAGGCGGTACATCGTTATTTTCAATGTTCTTATTTACTATGAAATGATAGACGTGGGGCTGAGCCCCACATAAAATTCCCGTGTTTAAATTCAAAATACATTTTTTATGGAGTAACTTTGTTGTTAGTTGAAGTTGTCTTTTGCCTAGTTTATTTTTATATTTTATGAAGTAGAATTTGTTTTTGTCTTCACAGAGAAATATTTAAGTTGTTTGTATAATGTGTTTGTGAATAAATCTGTTTAGCATACCTATTTGTGTTCTTGTCATTAAATAGTATCTAAGTGCTGCTTGTCTATGTTTTTTAAATTTTATGCGTTATTTTTTATATTTTCTGAAACTTAACCTAGATAAATCAGTGGCAAAAATATAGTCAATTGGAAGCGTTAAAACTGTGTATTTGAACTCACATTTTTCAAAATTTTCCGGGGGAGGGCACCCGGACCCCCCTTCTAGCTGGAAGGGGGGGGTGACTCCGTAACCCCCCGACCCCCCCCTGTGAATATCCAATGGTCCCACGTGGAATTTTACGAAGTCGGCGCATCTGCCTATGAGTGCAATAAAGAGCCTTTTTGCAAGAGTGTCGTGAATAGAAATAGTAATTTACGTAACAAGTATAGAAAGTGGAGCTTTTCTGTACGAGTGAGATGTTTCCGGAAGAGGCCGTTAGGCCGAGTCCGGAATTTCGAGACGAGTATGGAAAAGCCACTTTCATACGAGTTTCGTACAATATTTTTTCGTACACTAGCATACAAAACGGAATACTAAATTTATCCTCGTATATAGCAAATAAGTAGAGTAATATTAATGTAATGTAATATTATATGTGTTGTAACTAAGGAAACGTACGGCAAAGTGCTACTTTGCCGTACGAATACCGCAAAATACTACTTTGCCGTACGAATACCGCAAAGTGCAACTTTCTGATTAATAAATTGTACGGCAAAGTAGCTCTTTCAATGCTAGTGTACGAAAAAGAATTTGTTCAAATAGATTCTGTCCTTTTCAATAAAAAAATAACTGTGATCTGTAAGGCGGCAATGGCGGATACGTTAGCAACCAAATTATCAACAAGTAGCCATTTCTGTTTTTCGGTTTCTGTTAATTGAGTGGCAATGTACACCGGTGTTATCGAAGATCCTCCAGAGGTAGCAGAGGCTGCACATGTGGCAGTTCTGTCTCTGCTGCCAGAAAAATCTAAGAGTCAATATGAACTTGTCTATAACAAGTTTAAAAATTGGTGTAAAAAAGTCGACAGTTTGACGGAAAACGTTTTCCTTGCGTACTTTTCTGAAAGGAGCAAACAGATAAAACCTTCGGGCTTGTGGTCCGAATATTCTATGGTAAAGGCGTCGATTCTGGTAGAAAAAGATATCGATCTTAAGAAATTTTCAAAGCTGACAGCCTTTATGAAACAGCAGTCCAAAGGTTATCACTGCAAGAAATCCAAAGTATTTACTAAGGATGAAGTCTATAAAATTCTAACAGAGGCACCGGATGACAGGTTTTTGATGATGAAAGTAAGTTTTCAAATCAATTAATTTGAATTTAGACTGACAGTTGTGTCAAATTTAGTTAGCGGCCATTTTTGGAGTTGCTGGAGCTGTTAGAAGAGATGAGTTACACAGAATGAGTGTTAAAGACGTTGAAGAGAGGTACGACGTTGTTAGTGAAAATACTAACTTCAAAAACTGGGGAACCGCGAGCATTTATTATCGAACTGAACTATCAAAGCAAACGTCAAATAATGAGAACAATATTCAAAATGCCATTGGAGAACCCGGTCCAAGTAAAGTGCCAAGAGTGATAATACAGAATTGTACAAATTGCAGGGTTAGTGTAGATGTACACTATGTAATTGATAATAATGTTAATGATTTTTGATTTTATATAGATAGATTTGGTGTTATAGGATAGGTTACATGCATCACTGTTTGCATATTATAGTTTCACTTAATAAATAACATTTTCCTGACAAATCTTCCGTTGACATTTCTGTGCAATAAAATTGGCACTAGTGCCATAAATGACAACTTTCACAACAGAAAATCGTATAAAAAATTGCCACTTTTTACACGGTCGTAGATAAAATGGCTTTAAGAAATTCTAATCTAGCCCTGTTAATGAATTACTGTTACAAAAATCCTATAAATGTTCTTTTACAGTTGTCTAAATGAAGATATTTTTTAGAAGATGTAAATTGGACAAAGAAAAATAAAAAAATTTCCTAGATGCCGACTTTTTGGAAGACACTGTATATAAGATTAAATCAAATTTATAAATGTAATGTCATTTTTATAACATTCTACAGGTAACTGTGGAACTGTGCAATATTAATAACAGAAGTTCCATTTCTTGAAAAATCCGATTTCCTTAATTTTTCGTTTTTTCCTGATAACAAGAGCATTATTGGCCCTATAGGGTTTCGCTTATACTTATATTAAAGCTAAGTAACTGCTCTAGAACTTCATTTCCCATGACCTTCCTCGTAGGATAAGTATTTTAACCGATATTCTGCTCGGAAGACGGCTAAAACTACAATTTCAAACTTCTTGGGAAAAATAACCAATCTTTGAAGCGCTCTATCTGGGGACGTATTGGACCAACGAAGCTGCTGTCACACGCAAATTATAGAAGGTTTTGTCTACCTTAAAAGTGTACGGGGCGACTTTTTCCGTAGGACGCACCTTTTAGAAGTAATAAGCCAACAACTGAAAAAAGTCCGAAAAAAAACGAGCACCGTTAGAACAGGTCTTTCGAAGCTGCAAACTTGGTTTTACACTATTGGTATCTAACAACATCCCAAAAAATCAGGACTGTGCAATTTTTTGCGACCTAACGCGATTTTTGTGTTTACGGTGACTGGCCTATATGGTTACAAATTGATTATGTGTACGATAATGTTTTAGTACTACTTTTAAACTTAGAAAATGTCTTCTTCTTTCCCAATCCCTTATACCCTAAGATGTCGGGTCCTCGATCCATTTCTGGTATCCTTTTCTGTTTAGAGCCATCCTCTTTAATTCTTCAATATTCATTCCTCTCTGCTGTATCATATTTTTGATGTTGTCTATCCACTTTGTTCTGGGTCTCTCATCTATTCTGTACACATCTGATGTTTATGTTTTCTTCATCGTTAGCTGTTTGTTTACTAATTTTCATTATTTTGCTTTTCTTTGCGTTTATTTCCATTACTCCTCTTTGTATATTGCTGTTCCATTTGTTGACTGCGGCTTGCAATTTCCTAACGGTGTCCGCCATCAGTACAATGTCATCGGCATAAACTTTGATAGTGCAGTATCTAAATTTTGTTTTCAGTGTTCTTTCTTTACTTTCCTTCAGTATTTGATCCATAACTATGATAAATAATACCGGACTGAGAGAATCCCTTTGTTTAATTCCTCTTTCCATATTGAAGCTTTTGGACTCCTTCTCCTTTATTCTCACTGTTCCTGTTGTTCTTTTGCACAATGTTTTTGTGACTTTGATCAATTATCAGGCATTATTGCCTCTTCCATGACTTTCCATAAGATCTTCTTTGGTACAGTATCAAAAGCTGCACGCAGGTCTATGAACGCCATATAGAGAGATTTTTCTTCTTCTAATTTCTTTTTTCTGCTGATCTGATAGTATATATGTGGTCTTGTGTTTGCCTATTATTCTTAAATGCCAGTTGTTCCTCCTATAGTTCATTCTTTACATAGTTTCTGATCTTTGTCTCTATTATTTGTGAGTATATTTTTTGTATACGTGATGATAAACAAATGGCTCGGTACAGGTTACTGAATCCAGAGCCAGTGTATATAGGAGAGTACCGCCATTCTTTGATCCGTGAAAATGCTGCCCTCGCCGCCATTTTTGTTCCTATCAGCAATAACTGATTGGGTTATGTCTAAAATTTTACTTGAAATTGGCAAGACTGTAAGTCTATAGCAAATTCGAAGTTAGCAGGTTATGTTTTGCATCCGTTTCTGTCAGAACTGACGCAAAACCTAACCTGCTAACCTCAAATTTGACATAGACTTACAGTCTTGCCAATTTTAAGTAAAGTTTTGGATTGCCAACAAACGTCACGTTGACGGAATTGTGTTACAAACCTCAAAGTGACGCATATGTCAGAGGAATAAACATGGCGGACGTGGCGGTACTCTCCTATAAGGTCACTTACTCTCCTATAGTGTACCTGTATAATACTTTAGTAAGAGTAGAGCAAACAGCGAAAAATTTTTGATAATTTTTTTATGGTTACCAAGATTTAATGACATATTGAAAAACAAAGTTGGTAAAACTGACACCAGAGTTGTCAGTTTCATCAAATTCAAGGTTAGCAGGTTAGGTTTTTTGTCAGTCTGTGTCAAAACTGACGCAAAACCTAACCTGCTAACCTCGAATCTATCATATTGACATTAAATTGTTAACCTTATTTAAGCTAAATGACACAATAAATCAGAGGCGTACGCAACATTGCGGTATGATGTATTATCAGTTCTTGAATGTTAAAAGGATTGCGGAAATAAAGGTGTGAAGTTGAACAACCAGGCTCTGCTAAACCTTCTATCCCAGCAACAGCAATTTTCACACTTTAAAACACAAAGAATCTGCCATATGACGTTAGTTACTGGGCAAACGAAATCCCTCTACGCACCGCTACTGATTACTTGTCATTTAAAATGTAACCAAACTTTGTATGTGTGACAACTTTCCACATATTGACAATTCATCAAACATGATCACAGCGCCTTTCATGACCTACCTTGAGAGTCAATCTAGTTTCTGTGACCTGCAATTGTCACACTCGTTCGTGCTTCCTTTCTTGTGCAATGGTACGATGATATTTTCCTCCCAGTCTTCTCCATACCAGGATTGTTGGCATATTTTTTGGATCTTTTCCACCATTCTTCTCTCTCCATACTTGACAATCTCGGGGCTGATTTAATTTTTTCCGGCCGATTTTCCTGTTTTCATTCAATTTATTGCTGCTGTTACTTCTTCTTTGGATACTACTTGTTCACCCTCCATTTCAATTGGTTCTTGCCTTATATTTTCTCTCTCTGGCCTCATTCTTTCTGCCTTAAACTTTTTTTATAGTATTTGCTCCAAGTGTTCAGGTTTTATTTTCTTCAGTTAGTATGATTCCGTTCTCATCTTTTATATACCATGATGTTTTGCCATACTTTCCTCTTAGATGTTTGACTGTCGTTCAAAATGCTTTCTTATTGTTGGTGTTATCTTTGAATTTTTCTTCTACTTCTTTCCCAAAGTCTTCCCATACTTTGTTCTTTGCTTCTTTAACTAGTTCTTTTGCTTAGTTTCTTATAGTTATGTAACTCTGTCTATCTTCTTCTCTTTTTGTTTCTAAATACTTCTTGGGTTAATTTTTTTTTTCCTGCATACCTCTATGGCTGCTTTTATTATTATAGTTTTGAATTTTGCCCATCTTTCTTCTAACATCCACTGCTCTCCTTGTTCTTCCATTCTCTCATGTTGTTTTAAAATTCGTTGATTTTTAAATAACGGGTTCAGAAAATAGTTATTTGTATACCAGGGCGTTGCAGTTTAACTTCTTATCGAAAATGTAGATTTAGTTGCAGAGGCCTGCAAGGCGGACGCAAATAAACCATATGAGCGATAAAAAGGAACTTCACCGCTGAGGTAAACATGATTTTTTGAATCAGAAAATCGTGAAGTTAACATTTTTTTAACCAAATCTTATGGGTTATCTTGACGTTTTCTATCACCCATCTGTCACCTCGCCAACTGCAAAAAGTCGTAAAACAATGAATTACTTCACTGCCGATTTTTCGTATTTTGACGACTATTCAATTTACCTGTCATCTGTCAAAAGTGACCAATGAAAAATCCAGAATTTAACATTTCTTGACCAATCAAAGAAATATCAGCGGATATATCTTCTTAAAAAGTATTCAAGCGACTATTTTAAACAATAGTATATTGTAACCTAGGTAGTAAAGTGGCTATTTTCCAGGACGAAAGAGACTTGGAAAACCACGTTTCTGCCACAGTTTACATATTATTTTTTATCCTACACTATCAACTCCAACAAAATTGATCATAATTAGAAAATTTTCAACATTTTTTAGATGGCAAACCGTTTGTTAACACGAGTAACATAACATTGCAATGCTAACTGTGTCTATATAAATCTAGTGTACCTGTATAATACTTTGGTAAGAGTAGAGCAAACAGCTAAACATTTTGGATCATTTTTTCATGGCTACCAAGATTTAATGACATATTGAAAAACAAGGTTGGTAAAACTGACACACGAGTTGTCAGTTTCATCAAATTCAAGATTAGCAGGTTAGGTTTTTTGTCAGTTTGTGTCAAAACTGACGCAAAACATAACCTGCTAACCTCGAATTCGATGAAACTGACAACTTGTGTGTCAGTTTTACCAACCTTGTTTTTCAATATATCATTAAATCTTGGTAGCCATGAAAAAATGATCCAACATTTTTCGCTGTTTGCTTTACTCTTACTAAAAGTATTATACAGGTATGTACACTATATAAATCCGCTTATTTTCTTGGCTAGCCAGGAAAAACTGCTCTTTCACGTTTCCATAGAGCTGAGAAAATGTAGTTTTCTGATAGTGTAGGATAAAAATGTAGTTTTTTCACGTCTGGGAGCAAAACACGATTTATACGATACCAAAATCGTGACAGAAATAATTAATTATTCCCTAGATGAGAGAAATTTACCTAGGGAGTTTTCATTATAACTGAGCAATAGAGCTCACAATTATGTCAAATTCGAGGTTAGCATAACCTCGAATTTGACATAGACTTACAGTGCAACCAACTTTAAAATTTAAAATTAAAAATAGTTTGGTTCATTGAATAGTCCCTCAAATAACAGTCTTAGTCAAAATTAAGTAGATTATTTTTGCGGTGGTATCACTACATATGTCTATTGCGCTTGGAATTAAGACTCGTGCTAGCGTACTCCTCCTAATCGTACCGAAGCGCAATGGACATTCGTGATACCACCGCAAAAATAGTCGACATAACTTTGCTTACTCATGGTATTATAAGTGACAATTTGGCCTTCTTCACTGCAGATTTTTAAAAAAAGTTATCAAGAATGATCAGACGTTTGCAGAAAGACAACTTCAGGCACAATTGCTTAATATTTCAAGAGAAGAAAGAAGAAAAGTAAACGAAGTCAAGGTAGGATACCAAACCTGACAAATAAGGCTTTGTTTAAAACCACTCAAAAAAAGGGGGGTGAGAATTGACAGCTGAACAGATTAATGATGACGAAAGTGACGATGAATAAAGATATGACGATTTAATTAAGTACTTGGGATTCATTCTTCAGGGCAGCAAATCAAAAGAATTTTGTTTTATCAAAGCGAATATTTCAGAAAGCTGTATTCCTTTATCAAAGCAACTACAATAAAGTTTACAATTATAAGGAAATCGTTTAAGAAAAACAAGTTGCACTTAGAGACAGTTGAGGTTAGTGGTTCATAATGGCAATATAGAACAGAAAACCATTATGAAGCATTAACCAATGTGTTTTCCTTTTAAACTTCTCACAGCTGCAGCTCCCTAAAGACTCATCTCCAGATTTATGTTCATAGGATTTTTTTTCTTATTTTGATGAGTACTATCACCCCTTAAAGTGTTCTTTATAGTTTTGATGACACACTGTATAGGAAATACAAATACTGCAAATTGTAAGCCAAATCTTGCAACTTGATTTAAAAATAGGTAGCTGTATAAAACAGTGTGCGGTATTACTGATATAAGAATACTTTAAATACGAATCTTGCAACAACTGCAATTTTACATTTTCATTGACAGTCTAGGTAGGTAGTTGTAATATAAAATAACGCAGTAATTCAAATTAGTGATGGGCTTATTCGAATGAAAAATAACCGGTTATCCGGTTATTGAAATAACCTATGTAACTCGGTTTTCGTTCCAAGTATTCGAATGAAAAATAACCTCATGCTGATACGTACTACGCTTTGAATATAAAACCTCTATTCAAAGGTACTACGTGCCATATCTCAGCGACCTACACAGTGCTCAAAATTCTGTAAATATAAATACGTCATAACTCATAAACAAAGCAGGTTGTACTGAAAACACCATTTGGTTATCGCGTACCTACCTCATATCATAAAAAATATCACATTCTGGGGACCTGAAACCTGAACGCCTAAAAACTGCAAACGCATCAAGCTATAAAACAATTTTTTATTTGCTTACATCTGCAAAGGTTCAAAACAAGAGGCGGCGCCTTTAACCCGCCCGATCGATAAAGATAAACGTTTTACCAGTTTTTATTGCGATTAGCAAGCAGTCCCGCATATTTCTTTCTTTCTACACTTCTTAATAAATACCTCTTAATTTCCAATACATAACACATAATGTACGGTCGGCGCCTTAGAAATCGGGCACTACACACTATTATGATATATTTTGCATATATTTTTTAAGTGTATAAACTGGGTTTTTACAGTTATTATGGTTTTAATTGTTACGTCAGATTGTTTATTGTTTGTCAATTATGAAATGCAGTCTCACATTAATGAAGTAACCGGAGCGAGAATACTCCAAAGACTAGAAGAACATATTACGTGTCCCGATTTCTAAGGCGCCGACCGTACATATTATGTTTTGGTTCCTCTGCTATCTGCAAGTTACGATGTCGATGCAGATGACGGTGAACCGATGTCGATGCAGATGACGGTGAACCGCCAACCGGCAAACTGGCTGACTTAATCGAAACAAATCGAGAGCCAACATTTATTCAAATGATTATTCAAATAATCATTCGGTTATTAATATAATTCGAATGCAAATAATTCGGTTATGAAAATTGTCCGGTTATGCCCATCACTAATTCAAATGGCTAAAGATTAAACTCTGCAAGATTCCCCTTTATACAGAGTGTCCAATAAAGGTGTTCTGTAAATTTAGATATAGATTCAGCGATGAAAATCAAGCATAAAAGTTCATATAAACATGGGGCATCCGATGCTTCGTTTCAAAGATATTTGACTTTTGAAAGTACAGTCGTGTGCAAATAAATCTGGGACAGTGTTTTTTTCACATGCAGATTCAGTTAAGAATTGAAGAATATCTCCATGGATTTCCTGCTATCAGAAAGAGTTACATTAAAATTTAACATGTACTGAAACCCGTAACTCTCTCTGATAAGAGGAAATCCATGGAGATATTCTTCAAATTCTTAACTGAATCTGCATGTCAAAAAAACACTGTCCCAGATTTATTTGCACACGACTGTACATAATTTATTAAATTTTAGAAAACTAAATAATTCATTGACATGGCTTATGTTTTGCTAAGTAACCTGGGTTAAGTCAGTTTTGGCATCTATTTGGCCTTCTTTAGGCATATTTTTGATCTATTAACAACAATGGAATATTCTTTTGAAGATTATGCAGATATGCATCTAATTTTGGGAAAATCCAACGGAAATGCTGCGAAAGGTATCCAAACCTACGTTTACTGTGCGCTAAAACGTTTTTGAGTGTAGATAGGAGACTGCGAGAAAATGGTTCATTCAAACCTCGTTCTTCTGATTGGGGTCGTAATGTTCGCCGAATTCCAGATGTTGAAGAAGAAATGCTAAATATTTGATGAAGATCGTGAAACAAGTCTATGGCGAATTTCTGCAGCTACTGGCGTTGAGAAATCCTCAGTATGGAACGTGCTACATGAGCAGTAGAGGCCCTAAAATACAATACTACCTTGAGACAGTTCACGCACTGCACTCACTTGGCTCAACATCAAATCATGCGACTTTGTTGACGAACAGGAATACTAAAAGCTAAAAATGTAACTTTAGAATTATCTATATTGAAACAGATATCATTGCAGACATTAGTTAAAGCCCTAGCTGTAGTATGCTCTTTAAGAATGCCAGATGGAGTACCTACTTTGTTGGTTTCAATATGTTCCAACAGCCGACGGTGCATGATGTTTTCTAATATCTTAGATAAAGATGGGAGTACACTGATTAGACAACGTTCAGAAGGTATTGATGCATTGTTTATTTTGGGAAGAGGCGTCACAACTGATTTCTTCCACACATCAAGAAAGACTCCACTTCCTAAAGAAATGCTAATAATATGCATCAAGACCTTTAATCAGAATGGTAAAATAAGCCTAATATTTTCAAATGTTTTCCACCGATTCCAGTAGCATTAGACTTCAGATTATTAACATCGTTAAGGTTGACTATATGGAATGTAAGAGATATTAACGATACAAGTTTGATTATGAGCATCTTAACGGAACGAGTTTGATTGCCGCAAAACTCGGCTCTACTGGTCTTGTTAAGTGCCATAAGGAAACGTGTATTGTTCAATATTTTATCTTCATCAATAAATTCTGGTTCAATGTATTTTGTTATATAAAAAGAGTGCGGTAATATCTATCCATTATCGCACTTAGTGTGGTAATGAAGCTCTTAAGCATACTACAATTCATTTGTTTAATGGTCTATAACAACACCGATGAAGATAAAGTTACTAAAATAATTTAGTCCTCTTATAACTTAGAAGTAGCCCTATTACATATTAGACGTTCCCATTGTCATTATGTCTACAGCTGGTCAAACGTGAAGTTTCACTTGAGATGTGCAAAACAGGAAGCAAGGCAGCATTCGGAGCAAATAAAATGCACTTACTCTTGTTCCTCACTTCATCAAAGTACACTCATTAAATCAAGTTATTGATCTATTTACCATAAGGGCTAATATAAAGCGTACACTACACTTTTTCTTGGACTATACTCGATTTGCAGTGCTCCACTTGCAAGTTGCAGTAAGTAAATGCGCTCCGCTGCTGATGACAGACATTTTTCATTCAGGTGAAAGTTCTCGTTTGACAAGCAATAAACAAGCTTCTAATGTGGCTACTAATAGAGGTCCATTTCGCATGTTCTAAAGAGGAAAGGGTAGGTACATAGGAAATTTATGACATCATCAGTGGTGAATTTCTTTAACTCCATTTTTTTATCTACTCCTGCCAGTCTGTTTGATATTGTGTCGGTTATGCATTGCACAGTTTTGAGCGAATTTTTAAATTAGTGAGAAAACTTTAGTGAAAAAAGAATGCCAGCAGACAGGAAACCAACAAGTACCAACTGCAACCAGTGGGTCAGATAGATTCGCACTTATCAAGTGATGAAGACGTTCTTAGGTGCTAAGTTTGTGAAAAAAACGTAAGTGCATCAGTAGTAGCACATTTTTGATTAATTAAGCGATTATAGTTTTTTAGATTAATAATTTTATTTTTGTAGATTACTGCAGGAAAAAAGTTTCGTGTGACGCAACATTTGTAGACTGCGCTGCATATAGCTAATGTAAAATACAAATCCTTCAACAACTTTTATTAAGAAATGTCCTTGCAAATGCTTCTTCAAGTGGGCCTGCCAAATCTGGTTTTGCATTTGAACTGTGTGAAGCTCTTATTGCGGCTAACATTCATAATTATAAATTAAAAAAATAAAACATTTAAAGGATTTTTAGAGAAATTTACAAATTCCAGATGATTCAACGATAAGGAAGAATTATTTGAATTCATGCTACGAATCGGTAAAAACAGATACACTATCTTAATTTAGAAAATTGAATAATAATAATAATTTATGTATTAAGGGCATAATAATATTTATAGATAATATGCTTGTATGATACTTTGGACGCAGTACCCATTACAAAATCTCAGGAAGCCTTTACAGAGAGCAAGGGATTGACTTATATAAAAATGAACTTTTCCTGGCTACCAGAAAAGATTACAAAATTGGAAGAAATTCGGTTCTATAAACAAAAATCCTTTTGAAATCCCACAAGAAATTTCTAAAATTCACGAAGGAGTTTCAAATAATTATATAGAGAGGACTCCAAAGCAGATAAGTTCTCTAAAATTTGTCCCTATCACTTCTTGTGATGTGGAAATATTGTTTTCGACTTACAAACAAATTTTGAGTGACAGAAGAACTAATTTAACAGTTGATAATTCAGAGAAAGTTCTGGAAACTAGTTGGTACCAAAATAAAAAGAATAGAGAATATTAGTTAGATTAATAATTATTACACGTACATGTATTTATACTTTTGTAAATAAAGTTTGTTTTTCTTTAATACTTAAATTTGTATGTTTTAGTTCTATCGTTTTTTTTTCTCAAACACTATTTTTCCTTTTGTTTGTTGAGGTTTTATTTTGCCTATCTATTCTGTCTTTATTGATCACCGAAGGGCTTGCAGGATACCCCGAACGTGACATTGATGAGGGCCCAGGAGTGGAAGTCACGCCGGATCTATTGCTGCTCGATGATACACTTGTCGTATCTGCAACAAAAACAGTTAGTTAAGAGCCAGGTGATAGTATTCGTATTCAAACGTATATTCATCTTAAATTTGATTTTACACTGATATAATTCGCTCTTATTCTAGAAATCTGATTACTTTGAAGGAATAACACCTCCAACTTAATCAATTTTATGGTGGATTGGAATACTAAACAATAGGTATATTGTCATTAAGAACTTTAACTAATATGTAAAACTAGTGCTTACAATAATTGTTTAATCTAAATTAAAATAGAATATGGGCATGTTATACAAATTGTTTTTTTAAATTACATGTGCAAGGGGATATTGTTATCTAATTAGTTAGCCTTAAGCAATTCTGTAAAAAAACTCCTATTTTTAAGAGTTAAACTTAAAACTAGACTAGGGCCAGTTCTACAAACCAGGGATAAAGTTATCCGGGGAATAAATGCCCTTGAAACGATTGCTGTAACAAAGGAAACTATGACAATTACACCTCGGATAGCTTATTCTAGGTATATACTTGCATTGTAGAACCGGCCCTTAGGATGTTATACAACCATAAAGAGTTAAAGTGTAACTTTTAAGAGAGCATTTTATGTTGTTGCAAAACAGATTCCCAAATGTCTTCAGTTGATCAAAAATGACAACATCAAGATGATCCATTTGCGAGCATTATGATTACCATACCAATAAAACTTGGCAATCACAGCTGCACCTTCAAAAAACAATGGAAAGTCTGTAAACTGAAGAACAATTGCACAAGGTCGGGCAAAATGCAGGAAATTGTTGATTTAGTATGAAGACCATGGATGGTAAAAACTAAAGACGAAACTTTCATGAAGTAATGGATTGTTAATCATTAAAATAGTATATTATACATCAAGGTTGAAAGACCATCATTAGAACCCAACTGACAAGATTCTATCCCAAGGTATAACCGAGGGGTACAAGGTGTGCAGACTATAATAGTCTTCTCTAGGACAGTGTATACATATATTATTTTTTGCACTACTAGCACCTTAAATCCTAACATTCATAGCTCTTGATAAATGCAAGGGTTTATTAATTTCCACACAAATTAAGTAGGCTTAATTACAAATGTCTATAGGCTTCTGTTAATTCAGCGCGAATGAGGGACGCACTTGCAAACTCTAAGCGACCAATGGAGTTAAGAAGTTTGTAACGCTAGCCTCCGCGTAAATTATAGTTACACAATAAAAATGTGTTTAATTTACGCATCGCCCAGTCTCGCGTTATCTCAAGTTACATTTTGCCCGTGATGATAAGCGCGCAGGGACCGACGTCACGTCCAGAGATAACAAGGAAGTACCGAGTCGAGTCGCGCGCCGCTATCCCCACTTGCTATCCCCACTTGAGAACTTTTCCAGGGCACATAAAAGGAGCTGCACAGTTCAATCGCCACGAGATTCCCCAGATAGATTTCCAGCAAACACCTAGTTTCCGATTATTCCCCAGTCCTTTATCCTGTCCTGTCCAGAGAGTTCCTCCGTCGACTCTACCGGTACCTGAAAAATCCCGATAGCTAGTTCAATTTAGTGGTTCTAAAAGAACGTCTGAAACGCCAGCTAAATTTCTCTGTAATCATCCTGTTAGCTAGTTCAATTTAGTGGTTCTGAAAGAACGTCTGAAACGCCAGCTAATTTTCCCTGTGAAAATCCTGTACCGAAAACCGTTTATAAATCAGCAATAAATAGCGAAATGTCCAAATTCCAATTTCCCGATTAATTGAAATTTGATACTTCGCTAAACCAGCGCAATTATTAAAACTGTAAATTGGGCGAGCCGTTTCACTGCTATTAATTACTAGAATTACAGTTAGCAACTCACCCAGGTGTCCGCTGAGACCTAGAGAATATTAGCCGCAAAGATCTCCTCCACAGAGCTCCGTAAACACGTGAACAATTGGAGGTTATCCAGCTGATCGAGGCGCCGCGACCACTAGTCGGATTTCGGCCGCAATATAGAATTTCCCCGCTCCGAGGCAAAACCCCGGGGACTGTATTAAACGACAAATCGTAGCCGCACAAACCAGGTGAGAAATAAGATAGTCGAACTAATTGTTGTTAATAATTCCCAGTAACAAAACAACTAAGCTGTCAAACTGCGCTGCGCCGTCGCGCTCGTCTCGAAGAGCTACGAAATAGCGGCCCGGCCGCCCACGACGTCCCCGAACGATCCCGCACGAGGTCACGCCCAGCACAAGCACAGAAGTGGCTGCCGTCTCCGTACCAGAATACCGTCTCCGCCAGAACCAGGAAGCCGCGTTTTTATACGATCGTCAATCTTGTTCAACATACATCTCATTTATTTAATTACACGAATATTTAATTTTGTATCATAGTTACACAAAATAGATTGTTATACAGGATACTCTGTTGGTGTTTGCTTATTTATGGCATATCTGAGGAACGATTGAACTCTTCTCCGATTTATGAGCTATCCTGTGGTAAATAAATTTTACAACCCTCTATAAGCAGGGGCAAGTATTAAATGGCGCCCGAGCAGGGACGTGAACTCAGATATATGTACATAGATTGGCAAACACCCACCTGCAGCTCCAGATGGCGCCCGAGTTCCGGTAAACTCTGAAAAATACCGAACCAGTAAATTTTGTTGTAATTTAAATAATGCACAAAACCTGTTACAGCCTATCCGTCCAGGGGAATCTACCAGAGCCCAGAAACCGAGATGTTCCAGTCTAGAATTCCGAGTTTCCCGTCCAGGTCCTGTTCTTTCCAGATAAGATCTTTCCGAAATCCCGTCCAGTCCAGAAAATCCTTCTGCGACCATCCGGGGCCAGCGTTTGCGCTGGTACGGGCTTTGCGACCCCGAGGTACCCCAGCGAAGAAGTCCGCAGTCCGTCTGGGACAATCCTGATGTCTCGTCCGTGGAAATTTTGCAGGTATCCGTGTAAGCACCTGGTGCGCCTGTAAATTGATGAATGTAAGTATATATGATTTCCGAAGGTGGGAGTTTGAATGCCGCCCTAGTTAGTGCGAATGAATTCCCTGATATTTCCCCTTTTGAAGCGTGCTCCCTTGTCCCCTTGAACCCGGATTTTGGCAGGAGATGGTAGACGATTAGTCGAAGCTTGAATAGGAGAATGTGTTTTCCGTACCAGAATACCGTTCACCGTTTGCCCGAAATTGTATGCGAAATTTCCATAGAGCGTAGTTTAGAATGCGTCCCAGAGAGATCCTGTGCACCCTTTTTTTCAGAAATTGTATGCTGGTCCCCGCAGCCTCTACAATTTCCCCAGTTAATAGTGTGAGAATGTCCGAGAATAGGTTATCCTGCAACCTAGATGTTTTCGCACGCTGAGAGGAACCCGGAATGAATGAAGGTCGAGACCGCGATCTATGCGAAAGTTCCGGAGAGCGTAATATAGAAAACACTCCATAGAATGTGAGTATGGATGCAGATCGAAACCGCGATTGTATTAGCTCAGTAATGTTGAATGTTTGAAGGTTTGCAAAGTTTGAACGTTGGCCGAATTGCAAACTGAGACAGCAGTTTTGCAACCGCCTGCAACATAAGTTTGTGTGCACTAGTTGAACGTGTCGTTTTGCCCCAGTGTCTATAAAAAGCGCGCGTTCACTCCGTCGAGTGCACATTTTTGTGCAATAGAATGCACCCCATGATATTGCATCCAGGCCATTGCCAGGAATACATAATCTCAGAATGTATGCTGAAGAATGTGAATGATATTCTGAAGGACTTGTAGGTCGAAACCGCGACGCCGCCGTGTCCTGAAGAGTGCGTGTGTATCGCATATGTATATCTCTCCGCCGACGGAATATAAGTTGAAACCGCAACCTCTGTATTCGAGTAGGCCAGAATTTAGAGTAAAAATTGTACACATCTTGTATATAGTTTCCGAAGAAACACCCGTTAAAATTTTACTCATCCTGTATATAGTTTCCGAAGATTAAAAATTTTACTCATCCTGTATATGGATTCCAAAGAAACGCCTGTTAAAATCTAGCACCCTCGCGTTTCCCCGTTTGAATGTTTTCTGTGTTATCCCTGCATTGTTTTGAGAACCTCCTTGATGGAGGTGCCCACCGAGCTCCCGTTTCCTCCGAAGGGACCGGCATATGGATTGTCTCGGACGGACTGCGGACTACGGATCCTACGGACGGGACATCGGGATTGTTTCGGACGGACTGCGGACTACGGATTTCTTCGGACGGGACATCGGGATTGTCTCGGACGGACTGCGGACTACGGATTCTACGGACGGGACATCGGGATTGTCTCGGACGGACTGCGGATTTCTTCGCTGGGGTACCTCGGGGTCGCAAAGCCCGTACCAGCGCAAACGCTGGCCCCGAAGGGGAGACGGCAGCCACTTCTGTGCTCGTGCTGGGCGTGACCTCGTGCGCGATTCGTTCGGGGACGCCGTGGACGGCCGGGCCGCTATTTCGTAGCTCTTCGGGACGAGCGCGACGGCGCAGCGCAGTTTGACAGCTTAGTTGTTTTGTTACTGGGAATTATTAACAACAATTAGTTCGACTATCTTATTTCTCACCTGGTTTGTGCGGCTACGATTTGTCGTTTAATACACTCCCCGGGGTTTTGTCTCGGAGCGGCGAAATTCTATATTGCGGCCGAAATCCATCTAGTGGTCGCGGCGCCTCGATCAGCTGGATAACCTCCAATTGTTCACGTGGTCTCTAGGTCTCAGCGGACACCTGGGTGAGTTGCTAACTGTAATTCTAGTAATTAATAGCAGTGAAACGGCTCGCCCAATTTACAGTTTTAATAATTGCGCTGGTTTAGCGAAGTATCAAATTTCAATTAATCGGGAAATTGGAATTTGGACATTTCGCTATTTATTGCTGATTTATAAACGGTTTTCGATACAGGATTTTCACAGGGAAAATTAGCTGGCGTTTCAGACGTTCTTTCAGAACCACTAAATTGAACTAGCTAACAGGATGATTACAGGGAAATTTAGCTGGCGTTTCAGACGTTCTTTTAGAACCACTAAATTGAACTAGCTATCGGGATTTTTCAGGTACCGGTAGAGTCGACGGAGGAACTCTCTGGACAGGACAGGATGAAGGACTGGGGAATAATTGGAAACTAGGTGTTTGCTGGAAATCTATCTGGGGAATCTCGTGGCGATTGAACTGTGCAGCTCCTTTTATGTGCCCTGGAAAAGTTCTCAAGTGGGGATAGCAAGTGGGGATAGCGGCGCGCGACTCGACTCGGTACTTCCTTGTTATCTCTGGACGTGACGTCGGTCCCTGCGCGCTTATCATCACGGGCAAAATGTAACTTGAGATAACGCGAGACTGGGCGATGCGTTAATTAAACACATTTTTATTGTGTAACTATAATTTACGCGGAGGCTAGCGTTACAAGTTGAGTCCATTATTGACTGCCGTTAAGCCCCTTGGGGGCGTGGTATGTTTATAGGCTAGTAGTGCAAAATATAAATGATTTTTTAGGACTCCAAAGGTGTTACAGGTGTGTGTTAGTTACGCTGAACAAATACAAATTCGTGTTACCGATTTACTGGTTCTTCCACTCTAATCTACCTGTATACCAATACTCACTTATAATCCAAAATATTGATAATATACGTTGTGACTGCATGAAATCTAATGAGAATATCTCTTATGCATATTTAGTTGGAAGTTTTCCATAGCAATGGCGATCATTGATAATCGGAAATTTATCGGGAAATGTCCACCTAACTGTAGTTTTGATAAAAAAAAACGTAAAACTTTAGTATTTAGATATTCGTTTTATTATTTTCAAGAACTATTGTCTATCAAAATATAATGCGTGCTAAAAAAAATGCTATGGAAATATTTATAAAAATGTTTGGCAGCTATTTTTTTCTAACAAAAGCATTCCTGCATGCCTCCAAGAAAATATCCTTCGGAGTCGGGATTTTTTCAGTTGGCATGCAATCATGCTTTTATTGAAAAAATAGCTGCACAACATATTTCCAAATATTTCCGGAAAATTTTCAATTTCAATTCTTCATCAGTGTAGCCTATTGTTGGCATATATAGTTGTATAATTACTAAGTCTACGTTGTCCATTTGTAGTCTAACCAGCATTATTTTGTCACTGTATAGTAAGTAGTGTTATACTCCTTTGCCCCAGTCTTTTGTTAGTACAGTTAGACCTCACCGTTCGCGGCTTTGCGGTTCGCTGATTTGATTTTACGCGGGGCACCTTTGTGCTCCTTTTTCTTTGCCGTTCGCGGATATTTGCTTTGCCGTTCGCGGATGGAATTGCCAAAGTTAACTGTTTCAACTTTCATGCACTGACGGCCGGTCTTATGAAGGTCACTAATCTGACATCAACTTTAATTCGCTGTTAAAATAAAGAAAAGTGCATAAAACTTGTTTACTAATGAATAATATGTCATAAGCGCCAACGTTTTGATGAGCTTTTGTTTATTTTAACAACGATTTAAAGTTAACGTCAGGTTAGTAACCTTCATTGTAAAATTCAAACTTGAATAAACAAATGGACATTCGAGCTCTACATTCAAGTGGCAGACTTATGTTACGTATGGAATTTTAGTTCAAGCTTTACTGTCTTCTCGAGCGTTTCTGCCGACATTTTTTGAGGTTGCCTAGTATAAATAAATCTAGTTTATGGAACCTAACCCCGTTTTTATCATTTATGTGTTTACTTGCACATCACGGTTTTGCGCTTCGCGGCATTCTTCTGGAACGTAACCCCTGCGAACGGCGAAGTCTGACTGTATCATTCCTACTCCTGTTATACTATCGCAGTGTCCTGAATAGATAATTCTGTGTTTATCGGTCCAAAAGTCACTCTGATCTTTCCATTTAATTCCGAGTACGCTGATATCTAGTCGTTTAATTTCTAATTTGATATATTCCAGTTTTTCACATATTCCCAGTGACCTTACATTCCAAGTTGCAACCTTTAAGAATTGTTTTTCTTTATTGCTGTTGACTTTGTGTCTTATACTTTTTATACATTTGCATTGTCTCTCGTTGTTAAACCCTCCTAAAGCAGTTATCTCCTAGAGATCCGAGTGAGGGTTGTTTTAACTCCAGATAATTTTGATTCAGAAGGAGCCATTATTATTAAAATTAAAATATTACGATTAACATCGTATGGTGAGCGGATGGCCCCGCGAGCAAATGCTCGCCCTCTCAGGTGGCCAGCCTGGGTTGGAATCCCGGCGGACTCTAGGAGGATTTTAAAAATTGTACGCTCCCCGACTACCACGCTAACACCTGTGATAGTCGTTAACCCCTAAACAAGGGAACTCTTCCTCACTTTTGATGGGCAAGGCTAGCCACCTACCCTGCCTAAGGGCAAAGAAGGCTCATAGAACCACTTTGTGGTTAAAATAGGCGACTGGCCTATAATAAGAGAAAGAAGAAGAAAGATGAATATCGTAACGCTGCCGTTGAGAATATAATATGGTGGATTCTCCTTTCCTTCTGCTTAGTTTGATATAATCCTATTGAAGGTTTTCCATCTTGATACTTAATGCGCTTTGACAATTACTGCTAACCAGAAAATTAAAACATCAACATAGTGCAATTGTATTAAAGTAAACACACTGGAAATCATGTATACTGCGATGGTATTTAGCCCTCAAATCGGCTCTGATTGCAGTACAAGCAAATAGCAAATTAAATCATTAAAGCACAGAGTTGTAATAATGCAAGCATCTGAGAAAATTCACATAAATTGCCAAATCATAATAACACTGGTATAATTCGCCAATGACATTGATTATATTTGAATAGGCACAGAAATATGGAAGCTCAAATTCCGTGTATTGGGTTTAGCAATATAATTTTAATCGTAATATAATAGATTTGCACAAACTAAAAGCCGAATCTAAATTAATTAAGAACTGGCACAAAAAGTTCAAGTCAGACACAGCTTAAAAATGGAAGCGTAGAAAGTAAAGTCATTAGAGAATGGGTAGCAAATGAACATTTTTAATAAAGGTGAGAACAAGAATGACTAGAAGACTAAGGCAAAGAACATAGAAAAGCCAGGCGAGTCATTTATTACATGAAAATACAAGACTTGGGGATTTGAAGAGATTGAAATAGCAAGAAATTAGATGGAATTCAAATAAGCAAGAAATTAGACAATGTTGGTGGATTAAAAAACTAGTCAGTGTAGTGATAAACAATGGGCATTTAAGTGTGGTAAAAAAAATCAAGTGAGTGGCGCATAAAAAACGTTGAGAAATAAACAATTCCAAAAGACAATAATTCTAGTACATAAGAGATTGTAATTAACTGATAAAATTTTGTTAAATTAGATTATAAGTTATGTTTTTGTACCTGGTTGATTTCCTACAATTCAAATCTGTAGACAGTGTTTTGTCAATTACGACAGGAGAGAGGTTTTGTTTAAAATAAATTGGTGAAAGCTATCTGAATTTGCTCTGACTTTAATTCAAATTTTTTAATAGAAGGCATAAACGTATAAAAAATTTAACAGCACCATCGTAATCAGCGAATTCGAGTGTATCAGCACAATTGGAGGCAAGAGATTCCACGCACTTGAGTTTTTGCGTTCCGAGGCGACTTCGGCAGTTGGCGAATTGCGGCAACTTCAGTTAGCAACATCGTGGGAAGGCATAGAGTGGCAGGATTCTTCCGGCAGCTTCACACATCAGGCCAGAACACAACCCAGCATCACGAGCAGCCCGGGGAGCAATATTTCAGCCAGATTCATCAAAAAGGGGGCCCTTGCGCTACGAAAGTGAGGTTAGTGAATTGTTCAATTTTGTTCTGTGCGATCGGTGTGAAAAATTGAGCATACCTTAATTATGACCTGGAGAATAAGAAAATCATAGCGGTTCATGGGGATGGCGAGGTATTTTCCCAGGATTTTCAATTAAAATCGTCAAGTGGAGCCCCATAAAACAAAATGCGAATACGCCGTCCTTTTTAAGAATGCACCAATAGCTAACGATCTGGAAAAACAAAGGAATACATAGACAC